>QFEN01000127.1:188141-219091 GCA_003316125.1 Auricularia polytricha
TCATTCGTGAAAACACCGAGGGTGAATACTCTGGCCTGGAGCACCAGAGTTATCCTGGTGTGGTGGAGAGTCTGAAGGTTTCCACACGGGCCAAGGCTGAGCGTATCGCACGCTTTGCTTTCGATTTTGCCCTCAAGAACAACCGCAAGGTCGGTTATGACCTCATTTCCAGCCGGAGCTGTGCTAACAAGCACTCATTTGTAGAAAGTGACTTGTGTACACAAGGCTAACATCATGAAGCTCGGCGATGGTCTCTTCTTGAACACCTTCCGTCGAGTTGCGGAAGAGTACTCATCTGCAGGCATTGAGTCCAATGATATGATTATCGACAACACGTGGGGCGTCTCTCCTTTTTCCGCCCCAGTCGGCTAACACCACCTAGATCCATGCAACTAGTGGCCAAACCTGGTCAGTTCGATGTAATGGTCATGCCTAACTTGTACGGTGCCATCATTTCCAACATTGGCGCTGCACTCGTTGGCGGTCCCGGTATTGTTCCGGGATGCAACATCGGACGTGTATGTCATACACTCGCGTCTCGTTCTGCTGGGTACTGATATTTGTCCAGGACTATGCCCTCTTCGAGCCCGGATGTAGACACGTTGCTTCAGACATCATGGGTACCAACCGTGCCAACCCCACCGCTATGGTTTTGAGTGCCACCATGATGCTCAGACATCTTGGGTATGTTTCCCGGCACGGCCTTACTCTCATAATTTTTACGCTCTCCTCCCGTAGTCTCGATTCCATCGCCAACAGTATTGCAAGCGCAACCTTCGACGTCATCAACGCTGGAGAGGTCAGGACTGCAGACATGGGCGGTAAGTAGTTACCCGTGATCTGTCATGACTTATTTTCACATGCTTCTCCTGCAGGTGCCGCAACGACATCGGAATTCACCAATGCTATCATCAAAAAACTTTAAGCCGTCTTTGGATTCTTGGTGCCACACAGTAGGTGCGGACGCGGGGTCTACTGACGACATACTATATAGATGTGACACTAGATGTAGATAAGCTTAGCAGCCATCACATACGGTATTCAGAACACTCATTTATGCTATGGATGGCGCATTAATGGATCATATTCATTGCTGTTGTAGTATTCGATATTGACCTCGTCAAATATCATTATATCCCGGTCCAGTCATTGCCTTGTACTCTTCCAGCGTTGTTTTCTGCACTTCCTTGTGTTCCATCCACGCCACTAACTCCATGCTTCACGACTTTAGCTGAACGATATCGCTGCGCTCCTTGGTTACAAAGGGGCATTGTCTGTCGTGAAATGGATGTTCTCCTCATCTGGTGACGGTCGGCTTGTGGCGAACGATCGGCAACAATAACACGAGCTTCCAGTCAGAACTAGCTTGACGAAACCTGACCACGCGTGTCCTCTGGGCACAGGTTTTGTAAACATCCCTGCGACTTCCGTCTGTTTTTTGCATCAATTGATAATTAACAATTCTCATGTCTCGTCCCATATGTTCCGTCATGCCCAGACACTGGGATTCAAGGGTAGATCTTCGCATACATCCTCTTGTGAACAACAAACCTCTCGAAAGGTTCTGGATGGTTGTCATACCGTCCGCTGGTTGTCCGAACTCAGAAGATGCCCTCATGATTTGCGTAAGCTTGTCGAAGGCTCGGCCGGGAAACATAAATCCTCTCTTGTCTTTGGTTTGCATGCCATGAAAACGATGATTGTTTTCATCGAATATGTTAGTGCGCAAAATGACAGTCATGGCTCTGATAGTGTCTCGTAGTAGTCAGACATCTACAATGAGCTCAAATTTCTTTCCCTGTGGTAATATAGGTCAGTAGTTTCCCCTTCTTCAAGGCCCAATGGTCTAGTAGTATGATACCCGCTTCGGGAGCAATCCCCAACACATGGTGTTGAAGCTGCGGGTGGTCCCGGGTTCAATTCCCGGTTGGGCCCCTTACTTTTATCAATCTTTTTTACCAGCGCTGCCCCAAGACACTTAGCGGGGACCACAAGGGACTACGCAGTAATGCGCAGCAAGTATTTCTCCGTGATCATGACGATGGCCTGCAGGGGTGGATAGAGATTGTGGTATCTTGGCGCAGTCCAAGGCTCTGAAAAAATGAAGTTATTATAAAAGTAGATTACAATGTCACAAAATTCGATTGTCCTGAAGGAAACCAAGTTGTGTAGAATTTATGGATAAATTTGATATCTGCGTTGGTATCAGTGCTCGTGAGGCGCCGTATACCTCAACTTGGACAACTGGTACTACAACATCTCGATGTCTTCTGCTCCGTCCACCGATCCATCGTTGCCAACCTTTTCATCTTCAATTCTCAAATGTTCTGACGGATGTGGCGGGGCCGCACTATTATTAGCAAGTTCTCGTCAAAATCTCGCAACAACCGAACTCCGTCGCGGCCACGAGCTCGCGATAGTGCGACGTAGACATTGAATGGAGTAAGCCCCGCGGTAGGTGGTGTCGTAATATCTATAATAGCGTTATTGGTGGTCTGACCTTGTGACCGATAGTCCGTGAACGAGTATGCTGGTATGAGGCAGCTGCTATCTTCTTATGGATTCCCATGGATAATGGCAAATGTGCGCTCCATTGGAACTAACGGTGATAAATTCTTCTCCAGACAGTCAAGCTGAACCGCTTTCGTACGGTTCAGCTTAACAAGAACATATACTGGTGCATATGGCAGTTCCACAATCGCAGCTGTCGGCGAGAACTCTGTTTCACGTTCATCGAGTACGATGTTCGTGATTTCGCCCCGAGAACCATTGGCAATGTCTAGGTTAGTTTCCACGTTGAAAGTCACCATGACATGCATTCCGATTGCTAATTCCACTCTATTCGGTAGTACAGACCTTTCATCTCGCTTTCCCCATGCTTCCTCTTCGGCTTCGTAGCCACTGCAAAGCGCTCTGACATTGTTAGAGGCCGGTTTTCGAATGTGTCATATGCTGGGCATGTTAACAGTTGAGTTCCGTTTCTTCGGCACTCTGCTTGTGCCATGACTGCATTCCAATGTTGACGGACAGAGTGATAAGGAGTCGAATCTTTGGAGTTTTGGCAGAGTCCGTCTCACGAGCTGGATGGAATGCGATCGAACGTGTCATCCTGGTCCAATGCAGCCTCATACTCCTCCAGCGTCATCGTTCGTGCCTTCTTGTGTTCCGGTCCTTCTGACGTACCAGACTGTATCTCAGCTGCACCTTCAGCTGCTTTCAAATCACGATTGACTTCCGGCTTTACAACTCCGCCTTTCGCACTGGTCTCAGCGACGGTGGTTTTATCCTTCTTGCGGAGTGACAGGATTCGTTCGCAGCGCACCTCACCGCGTTTACCCCACCCGTCTACATCAGGTCTGAACTCGGCATACAAGCCGAAACCTTTGTTATTGAGTTCTGGGGGTGGGAAGCTTTCGGCCAACAAGCGGAGTGCGCCGACGATGTACGGAGTCGTCTGTCGAAACGTACGAGATATGTATGAAAATGCTGTGCTGGGGAGAGCAGGCGAGGTGTTATCGAGAGCACGCCATGTTTCGTTCTGTGTCCGATACAGGGGTCTGGCAGAATAGCCACAGAAGGTTAGAGCGTTTGCAAATAGACAGTCAGGTGAACATACATTCTTTCAACAACCATGATACGACGTGCTATTAATAGTAGACACCAAGACCTGCCATGAGGCATACCTTTTTCCCAATAAGTCGACATAAGGTTGTGTGCTATCCTTGATAGGCTCTATATCTTTCTTCCGTGTTTTGTCAAAGAGACCTAAGGACACGCCCTTTGATATTGCATTCATTTCCGTGTAAACGGAAGCTTCGTAACGATTGAGTACATCTAGCACGCAACCGCCTACGCACTAGCTGGTACGTACCAATGCTGAGCGCTTCCTCCCGCTCAAATCCTAATTGCTCGGCAACTACAGTTGCCCAGGCGGTCATCAACGGCGCCCGATTCACGACTGTAGACTTCGTCTTGAGAACCTAAAAAGACACGCTGAGATCGCCTGATTGAATGAGCGGAAAACCGAATTGTACCGCCTCATCTAATACCTCATTGAACTCCAAGCTGCCGTACGCAGCAGCTTCGTCTGATGGTCCATCTGGAAGGAGCTCGTTCAAGTCGTCGTCCCATTTTCTTTTCCGCTTAACTGGCGTGGTCTGTGTAGTTTAGCATGCAAGTTGTGCAATGGGATGCGGACTCACCACGACCTGGACCGCATTCGCTACTCTCGGTTCAGACGGACCTGCTACGGGCTGCTCATCCAAACCCCTGGATTTGTCACTTTTCTGTTTCTGTTTAGTACCTGAAGAGGGCTGCGTGGTGTAACCTGCTTTGCGAATTGCAGCTAGCACAAGTTTCCGCGTTTCCTTGTCTTCCACGCCAAACACTTTTAGTTTCATATCTGTGAGTTGGGCAAGGAGGCTGGTCGTATTGCATTCCTTGTACCTGAGATCACAGTTATTCACGCATATTTGCTAATTGAGCCGAGTCAGCAGACAAACACTTTACTGGCTACTGCCATTGCCTTTGGAACAGGCACATTGTTGCTGGTGAGGATTTTGAGAAAGGCAGGTAGAGTTAATGTTCTGTCTTGCGGATCCATTCCTTTCGCGGTGTGAAGCAAACGTCACTGTGTTGTTCAAAAATTTTAGCGGCTGAGAAGTGGCTGGAATCTTGGGGGGGTCAAAATTTCCGCCAGCCGCGCAAATGTCGGAAACCTAGGGTGTCAATATTTTTGCCCACCCTTCAATATCAGTTAGCTGAAACCTCAATTCGCGCCGATGTTAATTCTCGTTAACCACTTATTCACTCAACAACATGGCCTCAAGGACACAACATGACACCAGCACTCTGTCTGCGCAGCCGCAGTGATCAATTGTGGCTACTTGAGGTTCGCAACGAGACTGCCACCGCATGGACTTGCCGCTAACAATCATCTCGTAACTTTGGAGCCGGGAGAAGATAACGCCCGAGCTCATGTCGGATTGTGTGCTACTTTCTTGGTGCGTGTACCCCCTTGTGACGCATCTCATATATCTTACTGACGCGCTTTACCAACAGTTTGTAAGTAGTCAAGACTGTCGTCCCTTAACCGTTACGCCAAAAGGCAGTGATAATGAAAGCTCACGCTTCATTATCGCAGACAGTATTTATGCTGAATATAGGAACTCAGGTAAGCCAACGGGCTTACACAGTTTCATGTTTTCTCATTGCTATCGTGCAGGAGGGGAGTACATGTCAGGGTACATCCACCTACCGATCCATTGATACATCCTACTGATGAGCTCTAGCATATCTCTAAAAACATCTGTTGTAGTTGCGGTCATAATATATTGTTGGGTCTCCTTAATATGTGTGCAGACGAAGGCAAACGAAGCAACCTGCGCGGTGCAATTTACCCCAGATACCAATTGTATTATTAAATATTCATATTTATCGATTATAATCAATTATAATTATAATTGTTGGCAAATATTATAGTAGCTGTCCGGACCCAACATATCAGCCGGTTGATACCCACTGTCCAGAAAGCTGTCTAAATGCTGGCGAAGAGGCAGAAAAACAGCCACCTCTCCGACGTTGGAACCCTTTGGCGGAAATCTGGCGGAGACACAAGGCCTAGGTTACGTTTCCGCCACCTTTCCGCGAGCGGAAATTTTTAGAACACGCAGTGCGTTCCGACCAGTTTAGGTAATCAAGACCTTTTGATCCCAACAACACCAAATACCGAATAAGGAAATTGTGTCGACACGGGAAATGTAGGTTCTGTAACCAGGCAATAAATATTGACACTGATCTGTTCGAGTGCCCTTTCAAGTTTCGGCGTGCCACAAGTGCCTAATAATGGTAGCAGTGATTATCGGTGACTCGAATGGAATAAGAATCATAGCCTGATTCAGAGATCTGCAAGAGTTTTTTCACTAGTGGTCTTCGATTAAGAGGCACGGAAGTCTCCTGAACCTGTTGTGTTTCTGCGGAGCAAAGTCATGTTTCGACCAAAACGCACCCGAGTCGGTACCAAGTTGCGATTGCGCAGGCGAATGGCGGAAAGCAACCGCTGATAGCTCACATCGCACAAGTACCAGAAGCATACTATTCCTGTAAGTCTGAGTCATGCATGCATTTTTCATTCAACTGCGTGTCAACAAAAACGGATGATGTAGTATAGTACAACAGAGAAATCCTTCTACTTGTCAAGAATAGTGGTCTCCACGATGATTCCAGTCACACGGTATGGGTCTGATTCATAGAAAAATACAAGTCATTAAAGGGGAGAAAACGAGTAGAAAGATGATGTACTGACCAACGTTGGAGGCAGGACGACGGTCCTCTAGGTATCCATAACCCTGGGCAGCGACGTGCCTTGGCACCCGGATGGAAGCACCACGGTTAGCAACACCAGAACTGAAATCTCCGATGTGACCAGTCTCATGACGGCCAGTGAGACGGAGGTCATTGTCCTCGCCGTAGACAGCGATGTGCTCAGCGTGTCTCTTTGAGAGTTTCTCAATTGCCTCATCAATATGCTTCATACCTCCAGGCTCACGCATGGCCTTGGTGCTGTAGTTGGTGTGGCATCCAGCACCGTTCCAGTCCCCTGCAAGAGGCTTAGGGTGGAAGGAAACCTTGATGCCCCACTGTTCAGCAATGCGGACGAGGAGGTAACGAGCCATCCAGAGGTGATCGCCCATGGAGATACCCTCGCAAGGGCCAACTTGGAACTCCCATTGGGAGGGCATGACTTCAGCATTGATACCACTGATGTTCACGCCGGCATACAGGCAGGCACGGTAGTGAGCCTCAATGAGGTCACGAGCAAAGACTTTGCCAGTTCCTTAATGAAGCGAAATTAACGATGAGCACATCTGGGCGTCTAAAGGAAGCATACCTGCACCGCAGTAGTACGGGCCCTGGGGTCCGGGGAAACCACCCTTCGGCCAGCCGAATGGCGCGCCATCTGCATCGAAAAGGGTATATTCTTGCTCAAGACCGAACCAGGGAGCGGTGTCCTTTGCGAGATCCATGACCTTCTTAGTGTGGTGACGGAAGTTGGTTCGGTTGGGAGTGCCGTCGTTGTTGTAGGTCTCAGCAAGAACAAGTATGTTGTCACCACCACGGAAGGGATCCTTGAAAATAGCGGCAGGACGAAGATAGACATCTGAGTCATTGCCTGGGGCTTGGTTTGTGGATGAACCATCGAAATCCCAGATGCGGAGCTGCCCGATGTCAGTGACCTTCTTGCTCACTGTCTGAATAGGAATATCAATTATTAATTTAAATTGCTGAAGCGACAATCATCCGCGATGACCGACCGTGGTCTTTGAGCGCAGACCGCCATCACCATCAATCCAAACGTCTGTAGATTGGGATCCGCATGAGAAAACTTCTTCTGAAATCGATAAGAGAACGAAATAATCTCACACTCGGCTTGGACCTTGTCACCCTGAGGCAATGCAAGGTAGGGGGCAAGAAGATCATTGCGGTAAGGGTAGGCCATGATTGTTTAAAGGATAAGATCAAAGTAATGGTCTAATCTATGCGAACAACGCGTTTAGGGAAGTTGAGAGGAGTCAAGGCCTTTGACGATCGCTTTAAATGTAGAGGTCAGTTTCCCTTTTATTTATGTTTATTTACTCAAGGCACTGGCTACTGATTGGAAGATAAGGAATTCCATTTTCCATTTTTGGACTCCTTTCGTATTTTTATTATTAATTTGAAAGTGTTTTGCAAACCTATTTCTCGTTCCTTTACAGTCTTCTTTCGACCCTGCAATATCTCGGATCTTCATGTCGATGTCAATGTCCTGGCAGTACCACCGCCCCTCTGCGTCCGACGTCGCCCGGTCCGTTTCTCTCACTAGACCTCACGAAGATGTCCAATGGCCAAGGCTTTCCACAGCCCCACGGGAATATGGGCAGTTCCGATGAGCTTCTTCATCGGCCGACGCATTTCTCTTCATGTTTTATACATACACATGTGCACCAATAGTAATCCAATACTGTTGTGTCATGGCAGCGGCGTTCAGCTTCCGCCTCGACCCGGAACAATGTCCTCATCGTTACCTCTTCAGTTGACCAAAGGCAGCTAAAGGTCTTTAAAGGCCTGCCTAACAACAGTGATGGAGCGATCTGCCGGAACCTCATTTTGGCTTGCGAAGGTGTTTTTTGGCCTGTCTCACCAAGTTCTGCTCGTCGTGTATTACTAGAGTTTCTTTTCTCGCGGTTTTTCTGAGCTCACTCATAGTGTATTATAACTAGTTCAAATCTTGATGGGGCTTCCTTCATCGTCGGAGATCTTCGCGTTCTATCTTCGTTGTTCCATCTGCTCCAGGCAATTAGTTTTTTGCTGAATTAATCAACCGTTGATCACCATCTGTTGTGCGGTCCCTGTGATGTGGAGTTGAATGCAATGGTCGCTGCCAACAGCGTTGGTGCCATGAAACACCAGTAGCTGTTGATCTAGATGTCAGACGGATGACCCCATGACCATCTTTCACCACGGGATCAATGAAAACATCCATCTAATATGTAATTAGCAAAGCTGGTACCGTATACCATAACTCTAAATCCCCGTATGGTGTCCCGAAGAACCACGTGAATCACCGCTTTCTCGTCGCCTTTCTTCTTCTCCCACCAGCTTTTACAGCTGCAATGTGGCCTGCCTGCAGAGGTTCTTCACCCTCACTATGCGTGGCAGTTCCACTCGCAGGAGAGTCAGGTCTATCAACAGTAGGGGAGCTTTGCTGGCGATCTACCTCCTTTTGGGACTTTTCTTTGGAGTAGAAGACTTTACGAGTACTGCTGATCAATAGCTCGATGAACCATGTTCTTGAAATGGTCGCAGGAGTCGCCGAACTTATATCCAGGAGATGCATAAAACCCGAGGGATCTAGCTGCTCAGTCGATGTTAGTATGACTATTTGCGGTGTATTATTGGTGCTCCACGTACAATGTATACGTCGTCTCGTTCTACGACCATATCTAGCATTTTTCCGGTAATAATATTGCCATCTTCATCTTGACGAGGGCCACCCCCAAGATTGACCTTAACCTGTAGGTAAAAATAGATCTGGATATCTTGATCGCTCTCTCAGACATAAATCCGACCTTCCGTTTTCCTTGGAGTGGTTCCATCTTTGGACCCCAAGCCGCAAGTCTGGCGTCCCGTATTGTCTGCTCCACGCGCCGCAGATCCCGTTTGTAATTCATTGTCTGCACAAGATATTGAAGCCCAGACGTGAGGATCGTGAGGAATACCAGGACAGTCTAGAATCCAGAAATATGAGTTCCGAGGCTCAGATCCGAGGAAAAATATTGACATACCCCTAGACCCGGCCTGAATCGTGCATAGTAATAGCCCGTGCCTCTCCATTTGGGTACACCGTTTTTGTAGAAGAAGTCGTATCTGTGGGCAGTCGAATGGAGATTCGAAACTCGGACGATGTCTGACCAAACTCCACCTACCGCTTGCGTCCCTCGGTATTTTTCAAAATACTTGCAATAATTCCCAGACGCGCAAACCTTTCATGGATGCCCATCACACCAGGATTTTTGTCCGGACTAAATATACAGTCAGCAACTAATGACAGAAAACACAGGACTGGAGCCCAACTGGAGCTGCATGCTTTTCTTCCTGTACGCCTTATTGATCTGGACAAGGGTTGCCGTTGAAGGCACATCCAGCCAAGAGTAGAATGTGGTACCCTTGCCTATGGGAGTAGAGTTCAATTTTCTGTAGCTAAGCACTGCATGGTACTCGGGACACACCCTCAGCTGCTTCAAGAGCGGTGACTAGATCAAATATTTCATGGTCCTCCTTCCTGTCTGCATGAGATCTTGTATCGAGATGCGTAGTGATCTATCTTACTTTGGTCCATCTGCTTGCGGCGAGGACGGTAAAAAAAGTGTGAATCGCGCTCAGAGAATGCACTCGTGTGCGCCTAGAAGATGATACTCACGCTGAAACTACAGTAACCAGCACAGCAAGAAACGCGACGAAGATGAAAAGCTTCATCTGCGACTACCACGGCCAATTCTTGCTGCGGTCGTGAGTGTGCAGAACGAGTAAATGTGTAGAGCCAGAAGTTGAACTGAGAAGACAGAAGCCAACTCGGCAGAAACCCCGTGTGTCCTTGTGTCACGTGGGCGTTTGCTTCTTGTACGAGTGACATTTTGATGGCACGACGCAAGTGTGCAATTTGTGGGTCAAAGCAATGGCACAAGGACTCTTCGAGCGGCCTTGTCGCTTGCAGCGAAGGTCATGTCATTCAGGTGCGTACAACTGCTTGTCATTTGGCACGAGTGCTTCAGAAGTTAACACGTCCGGTCGCACCGACAGAACTACAGAAATGAATCAGGCGAAACACAGGAACTAGGTAATTACACCATGAGGAAGCGCACTCTAAAGTCGGGTCGAAAGAAGGGAGCAAGGCAGAGCAGAGCCGATCCTAAGCGTGAGTAATTCGAGACCCTCGTTAGTGCGAATTTTCAGCGAATCTAAATCAGTGTATCACGGCGAACGTGCACGGTTTCACTATTATCAATGTTTGCAGCTGGTCCTGAGGAAGCAGATCAAAGCATTGATTGCACTTTGGGATCTACCACCCGAGTTTGAGGTTGGTGTTCTCCGGTCGTTGAAAAGCAGTCACTTCACATTGAGTTAGGCTGTGTGCAGGGATACATGGGCGTTGCATTTGAGTCTTTTACCACGACCACCCCCTGCGGAACCTCACCACCACATGCGAGAGCAAAAGGGCAATGATCCCGACGCCAGTGGTACAAAGCCATCATTAGACAATCCCGAAGAGTCTAGATCTGATGACGACGACCATGGTGACGACCCTCAGTCATCCTCTTCCAGCAGTGAAGAGGAAGACCCAGAACTGGCAGAGCTTTTACGTGAAAATTCCGAATTCAGTTCCTCCGACGAAGAAAAGGACCATACTTCTCAAAGGCAAGGGGCCCAGCCAAGTTACCAATTCGTCGGTACATATGACCGCCCCGTCAACTGTATTGCTGTTCTCGTGGTTGCATGTTGGACCCTGCGCTTACCTGTAATGTACAAAGATTTCATTGAGTAAGTCGTGGCTTGTATGCTTTTTATCTTGCAATTCACTTGGCCCATACATCTAGCATCATTGAATTTTACAAACTGCCTTATTTAGATTTTCTTCGCCTCCTCCCATCCGATATGACTTGTCATCTGACGAAGCACGCTGTTCGCGCCCTCTCTCCTCGTGTAATTACGATCACCTTTTCCACGTAACCGAACTGATCGCAAAAACGTTTGCAGTTTCCCCCGAGTACACTTTACCTTCACCGCCTTGCCTCTCGCTTGGCAAAGCTCATGTATGCTAATTATGGTGTGTTCACACCAGAGCTGAACGCGTCACCCGTACTGTGGCGAGTTGTGCAGCAATGTCTCGGCAGCACTCGTATGTTCCCCGAAGTCACAAAATGTCTCTTTAATGAGCACTCATATCTCCAGCTACCTTGTACAGGCTCGCAAAGAGGCTCGGTCATATCCTGTCTCTGCCGTTAACACTCCACCACAGTCTGTCATCCGCGTTACGTCGCGTCGCACCGGGCGATCACGGAAGTCACATTTATGACAATGTTCCGCCGGAGCTGGCTCTTGTGGCTACAGCAATCGTTGTATTGAAACTTGTGTATGGCCTCGACGGAAAACCGAGGTGATTGCTTCGCTTTCGTGAGACATGTAGCGGAGTTGACATGGGTCAGGCTCCCACGGGTTGTAGACGATCCCGCATCCGCCCTTCCAGATGCTCATGGTTACCTATCGGCATTCAGGAGGATGGGTGAAGCGGATAACCGGCATAATGAAAAGCGATTTAGCTCCAGGGTTCCTATGTGAGGAAGTAGGCACCAAGGTCAAGTCATAGGCTAACTACCTAGTGGGCGCCAGGTCAACCGGCGATATGGATCTTGCGACAGTAGACGAATTCCTCGATTTTTGCGAAAGGGTATTGGTGAAATCGCAAAGGGGTGAAGCAGGTCAGGCATTTTCCTCCGCCGGAAGGTATGGTAGTTATTTATACATGCCGAACAGATCAACAAATCGTGGACAATTATTTCCCACTGCCGACTGAAGATCGAAGTGCTAATTTGGAGGTGCTAGCCCCTCACAGCATCGCCGAAAGACTCTCAGCGACAAAAATCAACGTAGGCGAGACAGATATTCTACAACCCGGAGAATCATACACCATCTACCATTCTCGCGATGTCCTGGGAAACCTCCCAGAGGAGCAAGCGCTCATCATCACGCGATCAGCGAAATGGGTTGGCGTCAGTGATGATTACTTGTGCGGTGTAGTTGAGCGGTTTGAGCGGCGACTTCGGCGGTGGTATTATAAGGAGCGAAGACGAGAGAAGGAAGAGCAAGAGTCAGAAGGAGATAGGCTGTTCGATGGAATGGAGGACTGAGGGTGGATGCTGGCCGATGGGCCGTCACCAAAAATAGTGGGTGTCACAAACGTGATCAGGTTTGCTTTAACTTGCATGCATCGTGGCACCGATGTCATTCCGTCATTATCAGCAGGGGGTAATAACAATGATCCAATACTTCTGTTTACCTACTGCATGCAGGGTCGTTCACACGAACCTAGCGGAAAGCATCAGGTACCTGTGATCTTCGTGTGAGGAAGTATATAAAGCCATGTGTCCACCGGCAACCGAATCCTTGAACATCAAGCGTCCACAGAAGATCGCACACGTTCTCAGTTTCACGAACCAGTGATTTCTCAAGTTCAACCTATAAGTAGCCGAGTAAGCACAGAACCGGTGAGAGACGCCGTAAAGCGTGCTAATTCGGGTTCTTCCACTTGCGGTCAGCATTGAACCATTGAATCAATCAATAGCCCAGTCCCATTTGTAATGCTCTAAACCGTTTAGCGTCGCCTTCTTTTGCACCTCGCTCTTTACATTCCCAACCACGATAGCATGCGTCGCATAGCCTCTGTCTTCGTTGCGAGACGTGCGGACAAGCCTGACGCACCGTCGACTATGTCGTCCAACGACATCGACCCTCTCCCACAAGAAGCTACGAAGCGGAAAGCTCGAATGTTTAATTCGCTTTCTCGAAAAGCGGTCGCCCGATCGTTGCCACAGCTATTCGCTAGTGGTTCTTCCTCCTCAGCATCCTCCGGCTCTGCAGAGCTGCGCACTCCTGACGACGAAGAGCTACCACGCATACGCCAGAAAAGTAGCTGGAAATCGTGGTTAGGGGCAAAAAACGAAGGAGATATGAAAGCAGCTTGGTTGCCGCCTTTCCCGACCTCAGGAATCGCATTACGTCCGACACCGACACCGACATCGAACGAGACGGATGATGCGTCATCTGAATCTGAAGATGAAGCAGATCATCTTCAGGATCCTCCCATCCAGAACTTTGCTTCATCTATTACCCAGGCACGAAATAGTATGCGAGTAATAATTCTCAACAGTTCTGTTGACAGTAATCGTCCTTCTTGCCCTCCTCTTTTGGATATCCCCCACAACACACCGTTCCCTCGCTCATGTCTTCGTGTGGGACATGTTCGTCGCCGAGACACCATGGAGTCCAAGATGCACAAAACAACGCTCTTGCGCATGTTGGCGTCCCTTTCCCCCGCGGAGGAACGCAGTATAGCGCCCCTTCGCAGACGGCCCGTGACTCTCGTGAAAGAAGCCCCGGCGAACAAGGCCGATATTGACACATGGCCGAAAGCACAGTTTTTAAGGAGAAATAGCGAAGGTCTCGGCAATTGGGTGGCTCGTCCTTGTTACGAAGATCGAGTTCTTGTCTGGACTCGCCAGGAACCCTCCGGTCAAATCATCACCTCCGGTATC
This sequence comes from Auricularia polytricha, assembly GCA_003316125.1. NCBI lineage: Eukaryota > Fungi > Basidiomycota > Agaricomycetes > Auriculariales > Auriculariaceae > Auricularia > Auricularia polytricha. The sequence continues at coordinate 201,989 of QFEN01000127.1, forward strand.
TCTGGGTCACAAATTGGTGTCGCGGCTCTCGAATTTTCAGAGCCGTTACAAATACTGGCAGGCTTGCTGGCCGACGTTGATGATGACTTCGATCCGTCTGCAGAGCTTCAGCCTGAACCGTCTCCACCTAACCCTGGTAAGTTTCAGTAATTTATAGTTTGTGCCTTTAGTTCATCATTCTTTCAGGGGCTGCCGCAGTCGCATTGCCATCGACGAAACAACTCTCTGCCTCCGTTGTCATCGCCGATTTTGAAATCTCGCCCCTCACGCTTGCAGTTGACTCACCGGACGAGTCAAAAAAGGAAACTAGTAATCTCAAAGCAGCAGAGCCTAGCCCTGCACCCGTTGTCAAACGAGGTGTCAGGTTTGCGGAAGATGGGAAAGACGATCAGATTCCCCTGGGCTATGTTCTACGTATCAAAAAAAAGCGCGAGGAGAAAGCGAGGTTTCTTCGCGAAGAGCGTGAGAAGCGAGAATTGGAAGAGGGACGGCGCGCGCAGGAAGACAGGCGCATGCGTGAGGAAGAACGCCGATTGTGGGAAGCAGAGAAGAGAAAGCAAGAACAGGAGCGCAAGACCCGGGAACTCCAGAAGAAAAAAATAGAGGAAGAAAGACAACAGCAAAATTTTGCCTCGGAGGTGCAGGCTTCACGAGCTCGCCGTGACGCCTCTAGAACTGGTCATATCTCTTCCTCATCCTCTTTGGTTCGGGACATAGAACGTGACAGATCTGCATCCCGAGACGCTCACCCGTTTGGGTTACCGTCCTCCCGCCAACGGACGCTAGATCTCATGGTCTCTTCGACAAATCTCTCGCCTTACGATGGTTCTCCTGCTAGCTCGATGCCAGCTACCCCGGGGAGCCAGCGTAGCTTTTCAAGGCCTCCATCTGTCTACTCAACTCACACCACATCATCAGAAGATGCACGAGCTCGGGATGGTCGACGCATTAGCAAACGCACCTCTGTTGCGTTTGATCCGTCAAAACAATATCAGTTGCCATTACCGAATCCTCGCGCGTCACTTCTGCCACACAACCCCTGGGCCAACGTGCTAGTTCCACCTTTTGTCATTCCACCAGTTTCGCCGCTTCCCGTCGCTCCCATGATGGCCATGCCATTCTATTCCTTGGACCCCTTACTTCCCCCTTCCCCTCCTTTCATGTTGAACCAGTTTGGCATGATGAACCAGTTTGGAATTCAACCATACTCAACCAACTCTTCCCAGGCTCAAGTTTCCTTGTCTTCACGCCACAACAGCGTTTCAAATCACAGCGCAGAGGGCGTCCGTCACATATCTCGTCCTGCTCCTAATTCTCCCAGACACTTTCCCAACCACCAACGGCGTGCCAGCGATGAAGCACGCGTGCACTCGAGTAGTAGTCATGCCACGGCTGATCGGAAGTACGGAAGCCAAACAGACCTGCGGGACAAAAGGTTTTTTCAAGCTGCACACTCTTCCCGCGGCAGCGGTCTTCATCGTTCCCATCAGCCACCTACATTGGTCCACTCCCACACCACACCCGGAAGGCCAGTTTCGACGCCCCAAACCCGCTCGACACCAAGTCAGCGTCAAAGTGTATACCCATAGTACGTGCAGGAACATTTGATCACGGACTCTTAATTCCGCATCAGGACCCTATTTCTGGTGCTCACGCTCATTGAACTACTGCATTCACCTCCATCTTACACATCGGAAATCACATCACAGTTCTATTGTTCAGGTTCAATCGTACTCTTATGCCCACCTTACGAGCATATCGTATCATTATTAATCGTCTAGGCATTCATTCTGACATTGGTAGTACTCTGGGCATGTTGTTGATATGCTCTTTGTCGTGTCCAACTTCATGATTTCACTCGTTATCTAATTTCATGTACAATGCACATCGTTCTCAGTAGGAAATGCTTGCTATTATAACAAGTGCGATACATAAACTTAGATGCCGTCGTAGTTATAAAACAAATAATTCTATGAAATCCACAATCAGCCCCTACCCCAAACCACCCCATGGCCCTCTTATTCTTCGAGCAAGCTGAATGTCACGCTGCATGATTGTTACGCGTTTGGCGTGTATCGCGCACAAGTTGCTGTACCATAGCACTGTTAAGATAGACGCAAGAGACACAAGAGTGGGACGTACGCATCCTCGAACAGGTGAACCAGGAACGCCTCAGTAGCTTCCTGTAGAGCCATGATTGCTGAGCTCTGCCACCTTAGCCCAGCCTCCCCTCTCTCGTAGTTCGTGTCCGTCATCATATCCATGGCGATTTCACGTACCTGGAGCTCCCATTCAGCACACCTAGGATGAAACACGACTGAACACATACCACACGCGAGAAAGGAAGCCTGCGCAATAGCAAGTCTGTGCTCCGCTGATATTTTCGGATTTCGCGTAATGCGATAGTACCAGGGCGATAACGACGTTTCTTTCGCGGTTGTCCCTGTTCTTCATCTGCGTCTGCTTCCCGCTGGGCTGTGAGGGCGCGAGGTTAAGACGCGTATGGACGCGACTGGACGCGTACGTGCCTTTTCCTTTGCCACCCCTTACAGAAGCGGGGGTAGGTCTCTCCCTACCAGTGCTCTTACGCGCTGTTGGGTGTTTGGGCCGCTTGGAGGGTCCGGGTTCATCTGAACCATCCTCTTGTGTGGCACCGGTGGGTCTCTTGCGTTTCTGTACTGTTTGTGCCATTTCAGTTCACTAGCAGCGCGAAATGAGAAGGATGAGAAAGAACAGGCTTTGGTTTTTGATGTGATGTATGGCTAGGAGGAGCGAACGCGAATGAATGACCGGCGGTCGGGCTTTGGCAAACTTGAACATACTTTCCGTTTATGGTAATCAACAAAAGATACAACACGATCTAAGCGCGCAAGTAACGCTGTCTTTTCTTCTGATCCACGATGGTTTCACCAGTCATTACAGGATATTACCGTTATACTGATATTTTCTTTGAATGGTACGACAGATTTGGTGGATAACAGCTTGCTGATGGAAAAGCCGTGAATTACACAGGCACCAAGCATTACCAGAGGCAGATCGGAGTCCCTTGAGGGCATCGTTAGCGCAGGATGCATTCATTCATCCAGATCATCCCCTCCACAAAGAAGGCGTCGATGGAGCCGAGCTCTTCTTGGGTAATTGAAATCGCTGCGTCCCGCAGCATCCTATGTCTTATCTACATCTAGGGACACTCCAGAGTTTTGAGACACGATTGCTCTTTTCCTCAGCCCAAGTGGAATACTTGAGATACTGGCTGCACGCCATGGGTCTTACTGAAAATCTCATATCTCTTCCTTACTCCGATTGTCTTCTAACTGAATCCAGCCTTCGCCATGTCTCCCCCATCACATTCAAGACCAAAGACGAGCTCAAGGGTGCTCTCAAGGTATGTTGCATCAGGCACCTCAGCGCGTCGTTTCTGATCGCCCGAATCTCCAGCAAATAGAAAAGAACAACAAGCGTCTGAAGGGAGCAGACCCGATGCTCAAAACGCGTCGTGAGATTTTTGAACGCGTACGCACGTTGTGGGCAGATAAAGTCGGTGTCTGGTGTGCTCTGGACTTCGAAGCATGGGACAGGGACCACACCATGCTCACTGAGTTTGGATGGAGCTTTGTCCGGTGGATCGATGGCCAGCAAGTCGAAGAGCAAGGACATCTCATCGTGAAGGAATATCGCCATTATACCAACACATTCGTCCAAAACAATCGCGAGGTAGGAAAGTCGAGATGCTGCTGCTTGTGACTAACCCTAGCGCAAATAATCTAGCACTTTTCATTCGGGGACAGCGAACTCGTCAATCGAACTGCTTTCAGGACCCGCATCCAGAATCTAATCGCTGACCTGCAAAAAGATGGCCCACTTTTCCTGATCTTTCACGATAACAACCAGGACATCAAGTGAGAGGATGGCACCATCCACGAGTGACTGCTAATGCCTTTGGCAGATACCTCAAATCTCCTGCCGTCAATGCAGACCTGCCGAATCTCAACTTCTTACTTCCCGATGCAAAGCCCGATAGTGGCGTCTTCGTATTAGATACGTCCGACCTATTCGCTGCGCTGGAAGGCGAAGGAGGGCACAACAGGAGATCTCTGGAGCGTGTATGCAGGCACTTGCAAGTCCCCACTTCATTCCTGCACAACGCAGGTAATGATGCGCATGTACGTTCGCATCTGTTTAACTCAACGCAAGGCTGACCAACAATATCTTCAGTACACTTTACTCGCCATAAAGGAAATGGCCTCCAACGGCCCATTAGACATGCAAAGGGAGAAAAGATGGCCCAACCGAACGGGCAACACCGCCTATCCCACCGCTCCTCAGACCGGAGCTGGAGTGAAGGTCAAATTCCAACCCTGGGAGGAAGATAGCGATTATTCAGACATGGAAGGTGTTGGACCTGTTATCGACAAAACCAAGGAGCTGGCTGTAGAATGAAATTCAGGCTGCGTGATGAGATTAAAGTGTAGCTGGCGCATCATGACTGTACTTGTTTGAAACGCATCATTGTTCGTTGTATCCGTAATAATATCCAAATGACATGATAGCAATGTGTGCTGTCCTGGAGATTCGTACAGATAGAGGCATCTAAGATGTCGTTAGTAGTAAATCTCCAGCTAGTCCTCCTTGTCCTCCTTTGAGTCGTCATCGTCATCACTATCCTCGTCGTCAGATCGGACATCGGTAACCTCGACATCCCTCAATGATCTGTAAATGCATAAACATAAGCAATGGAAAGACATAAAGACCGAGTGCATGACCTTATCACGATGCGCCAGATAAGATAGTACCAGAAAAGATTGAGCATCTGGAGGAGGGAGATAAAAAAGACCATCTGGTGTTTCATCCACCATATGAGCCATGCGCCAGTTTTAGGGGCCCAGACACGATTGCTCTCGCTGTAGAAAAGCAGTAAAATCAAGAATCCACCAGGTAAAAAAGTACATACTCGACTAGATCGAACTCAAACCATACAGACCAGAGGATGACGAGATTTAACCAATGCCGGAAATAGCTAAAGGAATTTGAACGACTGGGAATGAACGCGTAAAAAAAGACTCACGTCCACGCGACGAGGAAAACTGCAAGGGAGGCGACTTTGAGTCTGTGCCATCCCATGTAGTTGAGCAGCTTGGAGAACTGTCAATACCAGAGATTAGGTGGGGGAAAACGCGTCAATCTGAAAACGAACAGCCAGGAAAGCGTCTGGTATATCCATACTCATGTAAATAGCATTTCCGAGCAATGTCACATTAATAAGATAGCCCCATCTGTTGGTGATTAGACGGTGGTGAAGGTTGTGATACTTCGGAACATACCCAACTAGCCATAGGGTGACGAAGTGATGCATGACAAGCTCGTTGTAGTCCTTGCGTGGTTTCTCAAGACGTAGGAGCAGCACGATGAGCTGCTGACACCAGTAAGACGCGTGCATGAGGAAGTAACGTTTGAGTTCGGGCTTCATCTGCCAGTGAGGGTATCCTGAAATAAGGGGGTCAGATGAGAACATGTATGGAGGAAAGTCGGGTACCGATCCAAAAGTGTTCAGTGCGATACCACCATGTGGGAAGTTGACCCATGACGCGCTTGGGACGAGTTCAGAAAAAGGATGGTGGAGGATTTAATGAACTTACGTAGCCCCAAGCACCCATGACGGTAAAGTACAGAAGAGCATAGCCTTGTTCACCGAACCTGTCGAGTTTTGCTCGCTTTTTTATGCCGAAGTAGCGAGCGACAGGATGACAAATGATGATGGTGACGAATTGGCGGACGAAGGAGTAGAAAACAATGTGGAATGCAAGAAAAGCCAGGTCTAGGTAGCCTTTAGCATAGCGTGGGTCGTCGGGAGAGGAATCGGGAATTCTGTAGGAAATAAAGAGAAGAGGGGCAACTGGATTGGGGAAATCTGGAGCAACGTATGGGGCCAACAGCTCCCAATTGATATACAGTAAGACAGGGATCATAAGTAACTTGAAGGACGAGACTGTAAAAAAGGTTCATTTTGGCAAGGTCATGGGAGAAAGAGGGAGCAACCTGGATTTACAACCCATCTGGCACTAAGGAGATCTGAGACCAAACCTCCTTTCGGTTTCATAATGAAGAGACTACTGTTGGCAGCGGAGACGGGGGAGTTACAAGACTCTGGTGTATTGGACCCCACAGGTCTACCGAGTAAGGAATTGAGAGAGAGAGTGAGATGAAAAAAAAGTTGAAGACTTACGTTTGGACCATGAAAGGTTCCGTTAGATGATGACCTTTGTCAGTCCTGAATAAAGGTGAGAATGATACGACTTGAGAAATAGAAACATACTCTATACGACGCAAAGATGTAGCACGAGGGCGTCTTTTGAGGAGTTTCTCGCCGTGCGCAGACATGGCACTACGTTGAACAGCAGTGACCGGCGAACACAATCAATCCTTGAAGTTCAATTGATTATGTCATCTCGCATCTTACCCTGAACTATGTTCTCATCTTCAAGTCTTTTTCAATCATTGTCCTGTCCAGAGAGAAATCATTGTAATCGACCTAAATGTGTATTCTCACATAGCCCAGATTTACATTCTCATCATTCCCTCAACATACCCCTCCCACAGAAATCGGCTACCGCTGCACCACCCTCGGTAGTACCCTCAAAGCGACCGTTTCATAACCTCGCACAAGGATCTACTCCCCCTACGCAACGTCTCAGAGTCGGTACCCCACAGAAGTCAGTCGTCGTCCCTCCTGCATCCCACACTAGTGTACGCACAATAGAACCAGATGCTTTCAATATCCATTGATCGCGTTATATAGACCGGCGTACCAATCATTAGAATTAATCCCGCACAGTCTCAAGTCGCAATCCCAGTCCGGCAAGCAATGCTAAAGACAGTCTACGAGCACTTTCTCGTCCTTTACGACACTATACTCCCCTTAAACCCGACCCTCGCCTCTGAGCATGCCCTTCGTCAAGAGGAACAAGTCTACACAAAGTCCACCAAGTTCACATATCGCAACGTGCGCACTATCTGTTGCCAGTTCGCACATCTTAAACTATCATTTAGGCCGTCATAAATTCAATAGCAGCTTTGAAGCGACGTCCAATACCGACGTCTATATCACATCCTTCTGTAGGAACTGAAGAAGACTTGGCAGCTCGCGCAAAATCCAGGAAAAAATTGGATGACCTCCGCATAACTCGACACCTTCTCAAATCACTCGTCATGTCCCTAGAGGACTTGCAGACGTGGGGATTTATTACCCAAGTGCCTGAAGGGTTTGGAGGCGACCAACCGACTGCTGAAGGCAAAATCGTTCAATGCGAACGATGCACCCAGTCATACATGGTTATAAGCAATCCCGTATCAGAAGAATGTCATTTTCACTGGGGAAGGCTCTTCACACACAAAGTCAATGGTAATCAATTTTCAAAGCGCAGCAGACATCCTTTGACATACTTTGAAGGAGAGCGTATCCGCTCCTATTCATGTTGCTCTAAGCCAGCAGAGGAAAGCGGATGTACCAGAGGCCACCACGTTTTTTATGAGTCTAAAGCAGAAGACTTGCACTCACGCCATGCATTCTCCTTTACCCGTCCATCGGTCGCTGATACAAAGACGGATACAGCCTTAGATGTCGTGGCTTTAGACTGCGAGATGGTTTACACGACTGGAGGTATGCGCGTCGCCCGTGTTTCGGTAGTCGATGGTTCCGGGAAACAAGTTTTTGATGAACTAGTAAGAATGGACGATAGAGTTGAAGTCATGTCAGTTCTTCGTCTCCGTGCTGGCGATCGTGAACCTGACCGACTCTCTTACAGAGACTATAATACGCGATTCTCAGGCATTACCCAGGAAGAGCATGCACAGGCTGCGCTCTCATTGTCTTCTATACGCGAATCCCTTGACATGTTCATTAACCGCGATACAATCGTCATCGGTCACGCCCTTCACAACGATCTCAACACACTTCGGATAGTTCATCATCAGTGCGTCGATACGGCTATCATCTTCCCTCATCGTGCGGGTCCCCCATATCGACGTTCTTTGAGGGATCTGTACGTCGTTCCTAATCTGACTTCATGTCACCTATTTACGAAATTGTATCAGGGCCAAAGAACACCTTGGTCTCACAATCCAGGCTGGTGGCGGAACAAGCGGTCATTCTTCAGTGGAGGACTCTGTAGCAACACTTGATCTTGTGAGGTGGTATGTCCTGAACAAGCTCAAACCGGCTGCGAAGACGTAGATACTGCCACTGCCACTACTACTACTGGGTGTCACCCACGCATACCTCTCAGGTATGAGACATCCGCTATCCAGACACCACTGTCATGCCTTTGAGTGCGACGATTGAATCCTAAGCGGCTCGAGGAAGCGTTCAGCGAATCAATGGGCCTTGAAATGCTATAGATACAGCCAGCACCACATGGAAAGAAAATAAGGCTAACCGCGTGCAGCTCCCAAACGACCTATGATGTCCTCAGAGGACTCTTGCTCTTCGATTCCATCTGACTGCGTGACCTGCGTTGTACATTCGTTCAATTCGTACCAAATTTCACTGCGCACAGCAATGGAGAACTAACCACGCGCAGCACCGACTTCTTGGAGGATTCTTGCATTTCTCCTGCGATTATGAGCTCGTCCAGGATCTATCGAGTGATATGAGAAGACCATCTGGTCAATAGAAGTTAACAACCCACTGCATACGCTTTCTGGAAATTGAAGATACTGATACAAAACGGTGAAAAAAAGGTCCCGCCTGCTACGACACTTTCTAAACGTACAGGTCCAGCTCACATACCTAGACAATACCCATTCAATAAATACATCATCCCGGAACAGAGCGAATAAAAACGCACATTTCCAAAGTATCGATCCAAAACCTCAACATAACGGTGGATAATCTCCAGCGTGATGAGTTCGTTATCCCCTGAGGCAATCCCACAAACGAAGAACAACGATGCGTATCGGCGGTATACGACCTTGGTGTCTGCGTCGTCGATGTCAATTCCCTCACTTTCCTATACACAGCGAAAAAACTTGCCCTTGTACTCCAGGAAGTTACACATCCGCGTGCGCCGAGCCAGGACAAGCTGAGTGACGTCCTTTACGATCTTCGCTTTTGCCTTGGGCGGCATGGTTGCGAACCATTTCGCAAGGCGTACTTTGCCTGGTTTTCTGACAAATCAATAACGCTTTAGTGGTTCGAGGGAAGGGGACGGGCCTTGTCGTGATACTAGCAGGATGTAGTTGATCATGAATGAAGGTGCTTGTTGTGGCTGTGCTAATATTCGAGGTCTTAGATTCGTCTGGTGCAATAATACAGGTAAAGTATTCCACAAGTATTCCATGCCCTAGGGCTAGTTTCTAATGGTATCCTCCAAGCGAAATGATAAACGACTCTCGTATTCGACCACAGCCGATATAAGCCCATGAGCCACCTCAACCCGTCATCCAGACCCTGAGTACGCCTCGGACCTGCAAAGACAGATTTCATTAGCTTCCTACGTATGGAGGAGAAAATCGAGGGCGGTCATATTAGATCAAGAAAAATTCATAGGAACCACCGGTCACTTTCTTGGAAGTGGCTACGTGGTGGTCCCTCGAACCACGTTTATAGTCATCCCGCCCAACTTTGATGGTTTGAAACCAGCTCAACTCACCGATATCTACCCAGGCAAGTTATCGTTGCTTGGCTGCTGGAGTTTTTTTAGAGGGCACGGGAGCTAGCTTCCGCTTTCTCCGTAGTTCCCAATAGTCCATGATCCATGTCTGCACCAACCCAAATGTGGCTGAGGTGACCCAGTAGAGAACAACGCCCTGAATAATATAGTTCAGGTACCGTGCAAAAAGAGCCAAAGGCATACTTACTCCTGGCACCATGGTTGCGACAACAATACGACCAATAGAAATCAATCTCAGCGCAGACTTGATAATCTTCTGAGGCTCGATCACAGTCTCCCCTCGTGCAACGCGATCTTCTTTCCACTTCTGAACTTTTTCCTGACGCTCGCGTTGCTCCTCGGTAATGAACCAGCGTGAACTTTCGACGTTGGCTAGAGTGATGAGACCTAGTGCAATTGGCAGGGTAGCTGTAGGGTCTGCATGCGCCAGGGTGGAAAGTGTCAAGAATGACTCAGAGTCAAACGGAGTAGGTGTTTCTGATAACCGGTTGAGCACTATTGAAAATCCCATGAACAGCGGGAGCTGTGTGATAAGAGGTATCGCCATCGTCATTCCAGGACTACAGCTGTACTCTGAGAAGAGCTGTTTTCGACGCGTGGTCAACTAAGAAGAGGGTTGGTTTGGAACGAGAAGAATGTGTGATGACTCACGAGTTGCTTGACGCGTTTGCCATGGGCTTCTTGGATTTGTTCCTTCGTACCGCGAACACCAGCTTTCTGCATTTCTGCGAAAACCAGTTTTGATACACCAGGTTTTAACGAATTGACTATGGGCATGACCTCTTCCTCCGCACGCCGCTGTCTTTGCTTTGCCTGAGAGGAGACGGTTATTTAACGGCATACGGCCCCAACAAGGAAGAAATACCCATATTGAAAATGGCACAGTCCAAATGAAACGCGAAACAACCGTGCAGATGATGATGGTCGTGGAATACGGAGGGAAGGACGATGGTAGAGGTAGAGCGGTGGCTAGATCCAGAAACCCATTTGTAAATGTCTCGATACTAACGAGCGTTCGTCTTTGGAAGCTACGAGGTTGAACCGTCCCGCATGGTAGGTGAAGTACGTTGACTGCTCGTCGTGCAGAGCAGTGAGCGAGCATGAACGAGCATGAACGAAATCAAAGCGAAACAGCCGGTGATGGCAAAGGTATGCCGCAATAACAACGGTCAATAGGAACGAATTCAGACTTTTCAGTTGCGCTCCCTTATGTCACTCCGCGCTAGGTCTTATACTCAGTCTACCAGTAGCGTCCAAAACTAAAGAAAGATGCGGCCTATTCTAATCATATCACACCTCCCAATAAGTTCTCTGGTGTGCCGATTGCATTGGGCAGGTCTTAGCATAGATGAACATTCTTACTACCTCCACCACCGATTTTGAGTTAGTCTTCCTGCTCAATGTCGAGTACTCTGACACAAGCAACATCAGACGTGATCTTAGACAAGCCAGTCAGATCACTTACCCCTCTTCAGAGCTTCTCTCGGCAGGGCAATATGTCGAAAAAGAAAAAGAATTACCAACAAAACCTCCAGGGTTGAATACGTGACATCCTGAATATGTTAACTTGTACTTCTCGTACTTGTCAGCCAGAATCACCTAGGAGGGCGTTATATATTAGGTAGTATCACAAACGAGACAAATTGCTTACGGCGGTCGGAAGAGGGTATAGTCGGAGTGCGTGGTCGAAGTCTGGTAATACAGGTTGAATGTGTGTGGTGAGCGGGGTAAGGTGACTTTGGTCCAGTATCGACTGAACCAACTGAGCCCGAGGTCAGTGATGTTAGCACGTGAATGCAAATTTTGTACGTACATATCGTCTCAAATCTTCACCAGTGACATTTGGCTTTATGCCAATCGTGTTCCTCAACATTCGTGCCATGGTATCCTCCCTGAATATCACAACTTCCTGACCAAAAAACTTTAAGCGGCAAGGATTGCTGGTGAAGTGAACTTTTGGAATCTTGCTACGGAGATGGGACGTGAAGGTAGATAGGATTGGTCTGCGGGGAAGGGCACTACTGCCCGTGATATCCAGAGGCCCTGGAACAAAGACAAAGTGCGTTTCTCGAGTAATTTGAGGGTATGATGCTATCAAGTCGGCTAGAGAATCGAAATTTTCTTGGATTAAATGAGTATTGGGTACCGTCGTGAATCTACCCCCACGAACCTTGGTAACGCTGGATGTCTCTACCACCCCCCTGCATTATAGATTTGCTCGTGAAGTTACCGCACATGACGATGACCTTGGGTATAAAGCTGCTCTCGATGCAATTGTCGAACATCTTCTGAAGTCCAATGAGGGTTTGAGGGTGGTCTAGCCATACGTCTGAAAGGAAGAAGAAATAGAGGTCGGCGAGCTCTTCACGAATCCGACGGGTGAACTGTGACTGCAGCATGGTTAGCCTCAATCAACACCGAGAAGTCAGGATAACTCACATCTTCGAGTAGGGAAGTTGAACCTTGCCCCAAGAAGTCGATGTGACCATAAATTGACCTATTCTCGGTGAGCAGGCACAATGACACAAATCAGAAGAGTATACCTGGCAGTTTCCCGATCCTCGCATGGAGGTTGTCCCATAGCAACAACCTCGAGGATGCCATCTTCATTGTATTCCCCTTCTACAAGGGCGAAGCAACCCTCGGTATATAATCCTTCGCCTGGTTCATCCTAACGAAGTCATAAGAGAGACGTCATCTCGAGATCGCAGGGCTTTACCATTTTGGACAGATCAAGCTCAACGCTTCCGTCTGAGTCCTCCACACACAACTTCCCTTCTTTGTTGTGTGCAAGCATCCCCAGGAGCAAGAAGCGTTCGCCGGCTCGACCAAGCAGCTGCTTTGTTGATTTAAGCTGATCAAGCCATAATTCAGCGTTAGTCTCGCAATATCAGACTGCTCAGTACCGTGACAAGATGTTCTCGGTCCCGAGATGGAAGAGTAGAGGGAGAGAAGTGTTCGTTTCGTAGGATGCTTTGCTTGATTATATGTAGTCGGTTGCGTACGGCCGCTATTCGCGAGTCTGCGCTACCCGCGACGGTGAGAGGGCTAAAAGATCTTATTTGGAATGAGTTTCAAAGTCGAAAGCAAGCTATAATACGAACACACTTCTCGAATGTCCCTCTTTCCTGAGACCAATGCCATGATGGCATTTCAAATGCGTCCACAAAGTAGAGATGACTGTCAGGATCTAGTAGTTCTTCTGCTTCCCCTGGATTGCCTTGGTCCTGCAACGCGTCGTAGACTCTCCGCAATATGTCTAGTGAAACTTTCATCGCAGCATCTTTTCAAGGGTCAGCATTACTAGACACGAGTAATTTAACAAACAGGTTACCATCTTGTTTGTTATACTCCCTTGCAATTGTCTCGGTTGAGAACTCCGCGTCGTTGTCCGCTATATCATGCCTTTCAAGGATTTCTTCCAGAAATTGTAGAGCATCAGGACCTAGCGAATGGCTGTATTTGCGAAAGACCTTTCGTCGCGAATGCCATCAGTTGCGAGTTTCAGCTGTTATGATGGAATTTTGAACCTTGATTATTATGAGTTGTCGACCATCAGCCATTCCTGCTCGTGCGTGACAAGAAAAAGACGACGATGACTTCAAGTTCACTTAAGAGTGTCGACGCGGCGAAATATCAAAGACGCGTTCAGAACATCACGGGACTTGCTACTCACGCCGAATTCAGGCTCTGCTTGCTCGGGTGTCTAGCTAGGCCTGGATAATGTTGTTTGTCTAAAAGGTAAGATACGGTCGTGATAAAACCTGGCACTTGAGCAGAGCCGCAGTCTTGATCAGAGGGTATGACGGAACTTCGGACTCAGAGGATTAAGCTTGATAGTCACGTGGTAGATGGGAGTGACTCCAATTCAGGTATGCGACCGTTTTCTGCTCAGTACCAGGCAACAGGTGTCTGCGGTGAGCCTCTAATATGTTCGCGACGTTAGATCTCGATATTAGACCCGGATCTGGGATTGGGATGTTTGAGCTAGGTGTGTTCATAAAGGGCTCTCGGAATAAGTGCAAGACTCATGTCGTACAGGTACTTCCCTTTGGGCAGTCATCGACATGTTGCGCGGACTTCAACATCTATTTCCTCAGGTCGAGGTCAAATTTGATCCAGACAACTCAGCAACGACACCCGTAATTCTACACCTTCGTCCTCATCTGGACCTCTTGTTTTCAGGATACCACCAACGCCTCCATACCGTCTGTGTGAGGAAACTCAGGGAGCCTTATCCCCCGGTGATGCTTCGCTACAAAGATACAGTCATATCGTCATCTGCAGAGCCTTTGGTTAGAGTACATGTTAGCCGTACCTTCGGTCCAACATACCCAGGAGATGAGCTAAAGTATCCTGGCATATGGTTTAGCTTTGATGACGACGGTGTCAATGAAGGATACAAAGGAGGCATCACACATTTAGAGCAACGAACACAGGAAGTAAAGCGCATATTCGTCAGGCAAAAAAGTGTAGACGGAGAGGAGCGTGATGCTTTGGACGAGGTATTAACATGTCCAATCATGCACGGTGACATTTCCAGCGCGGTTATCAAGGTCATCTCTGCTTCTACATCCTGTGTCATCAAACTAACACCACAAACAAATCAGATACATGACGGCGTGCACTTTAATTTCTTCTCTTCTACTTTGCTTCTCCATGTTCGTATTGGAGAAACTACAGCGCAAGACCTGACAATTGATCTTGGACCTCCCTCTCGAGTTCATCACAAGGAGGACGAACGAATGACCATTCACTCGCCTAGCCTACAAGCATCTGAAGATGATGGTAGCACCGACTGTAAATGAATCTGAACTTCTAGAAAATTCCCGCTCAGCGTTAATGCTCTAGATTTCTATAACTACTTCCATCACGGTGTGGACTTCCTAATATCCGGCCAGACTCATGTTGTGCGAAAGATTATCATACATTCGAATATGGTACGACACACATTGCCTTTTTGTGATTTTTTTTTGGCAAATCCGTATAGCCTGGCTCCCCGCTCTTTCAGCGATATAAACGATGTCCCTGGACGTTGGAGGGCAAACCCGAAGACGACGAAGACGGTAATTTGCCTCACTTTCATCTTTTATATCCGTGTTTATTTGAACATAATCCAGATTCACCTCCCCGCAAGCAGTTGTATGAGAAGGTTGCTGATTCTCAGTTTTGCTAGTCTTTATTCTGTGCTGATCGAAAAGTTTAGTTCGAGCTGATCAGCCACTTTCTCGGTCCCCGAGAGCCGCCACCCTCCATGTTACTAGACCGCACAGATGAATATGACAACATCACACTGCCTAGCTCGACAACCCGTTAGTCGCCAGTGCTATCAAGCATAGCTGTCAGACTAACTGTTTGCGACAGGCTTGTATGGTTACGACGGTGTAATTTTGGAGGTGAATGAAGCATCACAAGTTGTGACCGTGATGTTGTTTTGAATTGTGATATCGACCCTGTACTAAGGTATAAGTGATCTACCTGGATCCATGTATTTGTTTATACGCGGGGATACTGGCTACTCACATCAATCCATCTATACAACATAGTACATTAAATTGTTTCGTGCACAAGCGTATTATATAAAGATCTCGGGCCAGACAGTCCTTAGTTCTTCCAAATCGCTGATCTCCACGATGGCATCGGGGTCACTAGCATCGGTATCACGAGCAAGTTTCTTCAGCATTCCGCCCTCCATAGTTTCCAAACCGACCTCGTGAAAGTGTACACAATGACCCCAGCCAAGTTCTTTAGCGCTTGTGACATTGAGTCGACTATCGTCGATGAAGTAACATTTAGATGGGTCTGAAATATTCGCTTGTTTCATGGCCTGTACAGGACTGAGCTGACATCCATGACTAAAGAAGTATAAGCTACTCACATTATAATAATATTCCGGTTCCGGTTTGCAAGTAAAGCCGATCTGCTGGTAATCGCAGTAAACAAGGCCCTCGATCTGGTCTTCTAGGTCTAGTATCTTGAGCACTCGCCGTGCGTGCTGGATGGAGGGCCATTCTGCGTCAAATATTGACGAGTACGCGGATCGGTGCTTACGTGCTTGTATGCATTCGTCAAAGCCCATACACGCACCTTGGTTCTGTCCAAATCTTGAAAGAGCTTGCGTAGTTTTGGGTCCGGTTTAATTAGATCATCGAGAGGAAGTGTTCCATCGCATTTCCGATCAAAGTCCATGGGATCTGGAGCCGGATATCTCTTCAGCAGCTGGTGGTCGCAGCACAGATCCTACCTATGTCATGATGACGTGTCAGACCGCGAAGTGCAAGTCCGTATTGAATGAAGTAAGTGTTATGCAACTCGGAGGCCTTGTCCTCATCGAATCCAAGAGTGACAAAGTAGGCTGTTCTTTCCATGTTGATAATTCAGAATATTCAAAGGAATTCACTGACGAACCATGGATGCGCTGACCCATGGCTTGGGAGATCTTGGTGCTGGCAGAATATAGTGTATTGTCAATGTCAAACCAAATGACTGGTCTAGGATCTTTGGCACGAGTCAGAGTATGCGATACAATGCGGGGAGAAAATCAACCTTCTTCAGGTGTATCCGGAGACATCGTCAATGAGGGTATGAAGATTATGGTATGAATGATATAGAAATCGGATAGCGTTCTCTGTAAAGGGCAAGGCTTACACTGCTACGAATTTGGAATTCGATTCTCACACTGTGAACTCCGATACCACTCCTTGTGTACTCGTAATATTGATAGACTCGGACGCCTCAACAGACAGTATCCTCAAGATTGACACCTGTGAGCACGAATTCTTGCATTTTCTGACCTCAGGGTGGTTGCCGGAAGGTCTTGGGACATATATATCCCATTGATCATCGATATTGGTGGAGTTCGGAGTTGGATGGCAATCCTGCCCTGTGGATGACTCTCAGGCAGTAACTGACTGAACTCGTTCTAGATGGCCCGTAGCAGACAACTTGCACCCGGCGTTGGGCGCTTCTCGCGCTCACAGGCTGCTTCACGCCGTGGTCTTTACAAGGGTCTCAAAAAATCCGATAAGCCCGCACCCGCAGACGCTCCCGCCTTCAAGGAAGTTGTAGTGGGCGGCGACAAAAACAGCGGCACGCGTCTCGTTCCCACTTCCAAAGCACCCCGATTCTACCCTGCAGAAGATGTGCGTCAACCAAAGAAGAGCCGAAAGTCACCAAAGCCTGCCAAACTTCGTTCCACCATCGTCCCTGGTACCGTCTTAATTTTACTTGCCGGTCGTTTCAGAGGGAAGAGGGTGGTTTTCTTGAAGCACCTTGATAGTGGGTTGTTGTTGGTGACGGGACCTTACAAGATCAACGGTGTGCCCCTTAGACGGGTGAACCAGGCATATGTCATTGCCACATCCACCAAGGTTGATCTTGGTGACTCTAAGGTGCGTGGATGGCGTCAGAGCAGGTCTGAATCATTGTCAAACTT
>QFEN01000127.1:219217-238959 GCA_003316125.1 Auricularia polytricha
GCCAAGTCCGCCGACCAGAAGGAGGTTGACAAGGCTGTCATTGCTGCCGTGCAGAAGCAGGAGAACCTTGCAAAATACCTCAAGGCCACCTTCGGCCTGTCGAAGGGCCAGTTCCCTCATCAGATGGTATTCTAAGGGTGGAGGACGCTGTTTCGAGGATCATGGAGCTGGGTCATGGGTTGACGACATCAGATATATGATATGCCATACTGCAACATTTCCATTATACTTTTCATCGCTTTCTTTATGCACGTAGGCCTTCATGAATCTGTACTATCAGCGCCCTCAGCTTGCATGAATTTCTGAGGATGCATTAATTACAATTGTGGCTGTGCACATTTCACTGCCACACTGGTTCATGCCTTGAGCAATTCACTGTACTAGCGGTCATCCATCTGCAGCTTGGACGACCAGGACTACATCATCAACTCGAGGTTTACGCGTTGACAACGCTCTGCTGGTACATAATCACTGACTCTCCCTCTCCTTTCCGACATTCCTTCCAACTTTTCATTCCTGGCCCCTACTCTAATAACACCCTCTGTAACTAAGCGCCCCACACAGCATGTCGATGATTCGGACAGTTCTGTGGCATCGCCGTAGTGCCGTTTTTGGGATGATTGGTCTCGCACTCTGGTTCTATGTGTTTGACCCAACTACCTTGTGGTCATGGTTCACGCTTGTGTTCTCCCTTGCTGCGGTGCTCGCGTTCCTATTTGTAGCGAGAGCATATATCGCTCCTTACGTCGTCACGCGTTTCTCCAATCATCTACGTGTGCGGAGCATTAGTCTTCGCTCGATTCGCGGTCTATACTTCCGTCGAGGAAATCGTACATGGCATGTCGAACGCATTGGGTATTCCTACAGTTTGTCTGGGGAGGGCAAGCCCATAGGAATACTACTCAAGATTCAGGGTCTCAGAATTGAGATTGAGCAGCTATCGCACGAACAGCCCGCTCGGACTAAGCATAGGCGGAGAATCACTCTCGTGGACTTGTCGCCCTCCCCACTGGCTCTGCACTTATGGTCCATCATGTCAGCCATATACTGGGTGTTTGACCCAATAATCCGCCCTATAATCCGCGTTTCTGTCACGTCCATATTGAATCAGGTGATTCACCGTATTCCGATTCTAACTCAAGCACTTCGTCTGGAACTTGAATCGGCGGTCATCGCACACACTGCTATCCCAGATGCCCAACTCGTCATCGAAGGAGCAATCTTACACGCGCATCTCACTTTCAGCCGTCTTCAGGTCCCAGTTCCCCATTCTGATCAAATCAACGGTCAAGGGGACTACAGACCGTCTGCTGCAGCATTGGCCATGGGAGCTTGGAAGTCTCGGCTTGCGATGGGTTTCAAGCGTACATGGAGACGTGCTTGGGATAGGACACTGGGCCAAACAAAGGCCTCTTTGACGTTCGATTTGATGGTCAATAAAGTTATCGGTGACACCCCTATCCATAGTGAGTATTCATGGTTGGAATCAATGGATGATATTGATGCTCTAATTTTAGGTCATCTGGGCGGCGAACCAATTGTGTATCTGCCTGAGACAGTAAGTCTCACTGGGGCTGCTCGATTCAGTCCACGAGACGGGAAGATAGAAGTAGGAAGTGTCGAGGTTACTTTGCGCGTTTCGAATGTCCACGTCTCCATCGACCGTTGGCAATCCATCATTACAATCATCGATAACCAGAAAACCAAGAAAGCACAATCTCCTGTCTCACCCTTGCTGACGTCGCCACGTTTGCCTCAAAGTCCTATGCTTTCGAGTGAAAGTAGTTCTGCAGTACGTGTCTCTGGCTATATCGCTGTTCAAGATTTTGACGCCTTACTTGAGTCCTATAATCGTCCCCACTTTACATTGCCGCCTGCTCGTTCTCGCAAGAGAAGGTCTCACATGGTGAGCAAATATAGATCTTGAGTAGAGATAAAGTTTCATCCCACTGCTCAACCTAGTCATTGTCCTTACTCTCCAGAATCCAAGTGGACATATGTTCAATCAACGTCACCAAAACAGTCAAAGGAGACGCTTACAGGGCTTCAGTGCGAGATGTATCTTGCGTTTGCGGTCCAAGCGATCCTGATCAAAACTCTTCGCACCACGCTTGGCTCGGATCTCTTCATTTGCCCACTTCTTCCGTTTACGTTTTACAACTCAAAATTCGGGAAAGTGCTCTCAGTAGGCTCAGTAATGTCTTCACTAGTAGCCTCCAGGTGCTTCTTCTTGGTGTCCTAGATGCGTCCTTCACGGCATCGGAATGGCCTTCGTCCTTGCAACAGATTTCACCGGGTGATCCAAATCGGCCTTTGTTGTTGATGGATCTCGCACTCGCTGAATTTGCCGTTACGGACCGCTTGGATGTGGTACATCGACTATTAAGCAGTCAACCAGTCTCCTCTCCTCCCCGCGCGTCCCCTACACTCCCTGAGACCTGGTCACATATTCCTCGAATTATCGCCAATATTGACGTTGGCCGTCTGTCTGCACGTCTGATCTGTGTTGATGTAAAGGGCTCTCAGACGCCATTTTCCCTAGTCTTGGAGTCCAAAGGTCTCAATGCCCATTGCACGTCGACGTTCCGCACGAAGCCTTCCATCATTTTCAATTCCGCTCATCCGTACTCTGATCAGACTGGATTGCACATGATCCTGCAGTGGGACTTTCATATGGAGCCTGTTTTCTTGAACCTGAACACAGCTTCTCTTTCGCGAAGAGCGTCAAGACGGTTCTCTACACAGAATCAGCACTCAGAAGGGTTTGACAGCTTGCTCTCCCTCGAAGCAATTGAGGCCAAGGGAACATTAGTAGCTGTCGGGGAATTTATTGATGATGGACAAACCGCGTTCAATTTGCTGCGCACCAAGTCTCTTTTCCTCGACCTACACTGCTACACAGAAGGGATCATATTGGAATTGTGGCACCCGCAGTATGTGGCTGCTGTAATTGCCATTATTCCCTTGCTCCTGATGAAGGAGAGCACGCCTGCGCCTTCTGATAAACCTCTCACGCTGCCTCTAGGTTGTGCCGTGTCTCTGTCTGTCGCTCGGCTGGTCCTTTTCGTCACAGGTCAAGATATCAATCCCAACGCCGAAAGCGATGTCACATGTGGTGTTGCATTTAGCACCGGCATAGCGATGCGGTACTGTTCCATGCATCCAGAGCAAGTGAATTCTGTGGAGCATGCGAGGGCACGTGCTCAGAATAGACATAAGCTCTATCTTCCTACGGACCACCTTGCAGAAGCATTGGCTTCCGCAAGGGCTTCTGCGACGTCCACTGAAAGTGCTGCTTATGGGAAAATGGTCCTGTGGAATACGTCTCTGCGTTCAGCTGCTGCTGACATATATTCGATGGACGATCCGTATATCTTTGAGAAAGACGATTTTGCATTCACGGGCAAAAATTTCGTATTCTTACACAGAATGGAGGTCGACGGCACTTCCCGAGGGACCAGGTCACAAAGTTTGGGAACTTTGCAGTGCAGTACGAACACCATATCTGCGATCATTGACGAAGTCCGAGTTTCCTTTGACTTGGGGCATGTCACTGCCTCCCTCCTTGCACTTCAAGTATTGCGGAACATAATGCCTAAGCCACGACCTGCAAAAGCGACCGGTGCACATGCTCTGAGCATGAGCTTCCGGGGGATGGTCAAGGCTCTGCAAATACAGTGGAATTTGCCAGGGCAGCAGCCTGTCACGCGGATCAACTACCTGGAGGCGACTATTAGCCCTGAGAATGTCGAGTGCTGCTTTAATTCACTCGTGTTTTGGGTTCCGATGCCTGCACAGCCGCATCGGTGGAGGGGGGTAGAGGAAGGTAGATGGGAGGAGCTTGGGCGCTTGCATAGGTGGACAGTTAGTTATGGAGGTAATCCTAGCGACGCTATCCTGATTGAAGGGGACAGTGTCCGCTTCGCAGTTCCTTCAGGATATGTACTCGCGGACTTGCTCCTTGACATTACCATGTCAATCAAGGCTTCGGGCCACATACATCGTATGGTCGCCACAGGCACATACTTTCCTTTCCCTCCTCCAGAGGCCGAAGGTCCGAAGGTTGTGCCGAACATCTCGGTATCTATCCGTGCCATATGCTTGGAGGCAGCGGATGACCCTTTCGAATCTCAACTCGGGTTGCTTTGCAGAACTGGCCTTGACGCTGCCAAAGAGCGCATTCAGCGAGAAGACGCATTTGATGCAAAAGTCGCTGCCATCTTGGCTGCAGAAGGAGCTGATGCTCCGCCGTCACATAACACTGCATTCAGCTCAGACTACCAATTTGACGCGGGTCATTCTATTTCAGTTCGTGAGGCCCGGGAAAGACTACATATGGTCCATTCTCTCGATTGGCTTCTGCGACATAGACAACGAAAGCAAAAAAGGGCAGACAAAGAAGATAACTTCCACCGAGATTTCCGAGGGCCAAATCCATTGAAGCGCCCAACCAGTGTCCCTAATCTCGTGAACGTCTCTAGTAGCCACCGTACGCCACCCCTATTCCGCGCAGTCATCTATGGATTTCAGCTACAGCTCTCCCGGCCATCATTTCCATCGGAGCAACTACCTGACTTCTTGCATGTCCAAGGCCGAGGCGTCCCCAAGGACACTTTTTACACGCTCCTGGTTTCCGTGCATCTCGACGTCTCCTTGACATCTCTTCGAGTCACGCTTCGAGACTATCCGTTGCCACTCCTGCATATCCCGTATCATTCTAAAAGCAAAGACCTTCCTGTTCTGAAGTTCATTTCTGACTTGGTCATCGCCGAGGACATGGGATCATCACAATCTGTCGAGTGGATACCCTGTATAATTGGCGGGGCTCAAGGTGGCTTTGTTCCGAGTAGCCCGCTCGTTATTGAAGTTCCAAAAACCATCATGCCCGTCAAGACATACGCTAATCCCACTGTCCAAGTTATGACCGATGGGATAACAGCCTTTGGTTGGGGCGTGAGCTACAGTGCAACGACCCAAGATATTGTTCGGGTCTTGGAGAGCTTAACATCAGAAACGCGTGATCCATCTCCCAGCATCGGATTCTGGGACAAGGCACGTCCCACATGTATCCTCACTGCTGTTCATAGGATCTGACTGCATTTTTAGCTGAGGCTCGTCTTCCACTGGACCATAGAAGTTTCATTCACCAATGAGGCCAGGCTTTACATGAAAGGTGCGGCTTCAGGTGCCGTCATCTATCATATGTTTTAAATCATGTCACTGCGCTAGGTACACGCGATCCATACACCCTTCACAATGAAGGTGCTGGCTTTGCACTGTGCTGGAAAGGAAATCCAAAATTACTCGTTGGATTTCCGAACGATGTCAATGAACTTATCCAGGTATCAAGTGATACTATGTCTATCATCATTCCAAAGTAACTTCTTCTTAATTCACACTGACAAGAGAGACTGAAAACCAAGAGTAGGTTCCATTGCGAGTCGGATACCACTCAAAACAAGCCGGACGCCAGTGAAGCTCATAACACCGCGCCTGGTTGCGTTAAGACCTGTGCAAAACTTAGCTCCGGTGTACGTTTCGGAGTTGGTGTCATCTTGGAACGGTCTTGCAGCAGCGAAGATTGTACATCTTGCACCGGTTCCTCCTTCGACCGTCATTGCCGCTTTTTCACCTTTCGGCCTCATCATGATGTACAACTTGCGACTACGAAAACAGACATACTACATCCACAGGTTAGGTTGTTCGTATGATCCCCTTTCCCCGCTGAACATTTCTTCAGAGACTTCATGACTCCTATAGGGGCTTCCGCTCTGACTTCATCCACCTCTCTGTATCTTTAACGTCGTCCCTGCACTCGCATACCTGTGCCGACTCATCCAGCCCAAGCAGTTTCCATTTGACGCCACACGCATTTGCTCATTTCTGGTCCTGGTGGGCACTCTTCGACAGCAGTCTGTCCTTACCAGTTAGACAAGGCTCCTATTATCCCTCCAAAGCAGGATCTCCCAAGTTTGCTCGTCACCTTGCGACCGTGAAGTACCGATTAGCGGCGCCTCGCCTATTCATATCTCATGTTTACATTGATGACACGAGAGACTCCTGGGTTTCTGGAACCACCTCCTTTGTGGGCACCAAGGCTAACGTCGGCCATTTCCAAGCAGATATGCACCAAAGGGACCAAGAATCTATTGCTCCAGGCGACAGCCACGATAGTATCAAGGTTGTGCGACATAAGCCCTTCTATGCAGCGGAGGTGGTCATGAAAGACATGGATCTCCGCGCCATGCTGGCCACCTTTTCTGAGCCCTTGAAACAAGCAATTCCTCTATCGTTCGAAGGCGATCGGGACGCCAATAACTCCACAAGGCCGCTACCAACATCCGCTCCCTCCGACTGGATTGATGCCGACGACTTTGTGGAAACAGATTGGTCTTCCAAACATGAACCAGATATACAGCTCCTTCCATTGTTACTTTGTTCGAGATTGACTTATTTCAAGAAGAATGTCACTTCTGGACCTATACAGGGCAGCAAATTTGGTGTAGAGGATACGCACACGTGTCTTCTTGGAAGCGAGGCGTGTAAGCTATTTGAATTGCTTCCTTCTTTAACTTCTTGGGCCTGATAAACCGAATGTAGCTGTTCCACAGATTGAAGTTGACCTCGCCAACCATCGAATCGCGCAACTCCGAGACCTTGCCGCACAAAACGCTCATGCCAACGAAGGGGTACTTCCAATTTTTCATTTGTGAAGCAATAATGTACTCAATGAAACACCAGACCTCAACTTCTCTGCACAGAATGATGGCCTTATTACAGGACTACGTGAATCATTTACGTATGACCGAAATTCCTCACACGGGTTCTCGAAGCAGCAATATTGAAAACTACTATATGCCTTCTGAGATTGTCGAGGCTGACGAATGGGCAGAGTTTGAGAATGTTTACCAAGTTCATGCTCCTAAGGTTTTCATGAACGATTCCATCCGTGATGTCCGGCGTTCTTGGTATACTTCTCTGATTTTGTTACTCATGACAATCTACAGATTATGCTGCAGTACTATAACTGTTCAAAGGCGCGACAAGGATTTGAGTATCACATGGCAACGCGGTTCGTGAATTATTGTCATACACTTTTGATTTCCCCTTGATCGGTTTGGGGCCTCTAGTGCTGTCAAGTTCATCAGGGACCAGGCTGAAGCTGTCTTGTCAACCGGGCCTCCGACCAATCCTGAGAAGCTCAAGGGCCCTGTGAATACGGCTCAGACTGCTGCAACTGTTCTTAAAAGAATTTTGAATAGGGATCGCAATGGTGTCTCGATTGAGGTTGCGGATAACGTCGCGGATGAAGATGGTGTTGTCAATCCTCTCGTTGGGTGGGACGAAGGAGTGGCATTGCAAAAACGCCATTTCTGCCTCCTTCTGAAGCCTCAGATCGTTTTGCGCAGTGAAGGAAGTCCTGATTCCGTTTCCGTTTTGGCTGCTGTTCAGGCTAAACTGCAAGCGTTCACAATCATGGACAAGTCTAACCTAGAAGATCCGATTAGCGGTACTATCATGACTAGGTAATGTTCGAACTTTGGGCTGGTTATACCATAAGCCTCACACTGTATAACAGGAGTTACATGTCTTTGGACGGCCTCCAGACATTCTGTCCTGTAGACTTGGCATCTTGTGGCGACGGATGTGTGCCACTGGAGGTTCTCATCGACTACCGTTGTGAAAGTGACACCTTCGACAGAATAGTGCCCCAGACAAATGCTACATGCCAGTACGATCGGTTCAATCGCCTTCGTCTACGTAATAATGTAACATCAGTCACTCGATCTGTGCCGGATAATGAGCACCGTCGAGGCAAATATGCTCATTTACAGAACGAGACAGTGAGACTGACGTGTATAATTTTTTCTGCTTATCATTGACACACTGGCAGGATTTGGTCCAAGTCCGTGTCCCTCGGTTCACTGTTTCTGCCAGCGACCATCACTTCCAATCGATATCCAACATAATCACAAACCTCATACTTTTCTCCGATGCCGCTCACAAAACTCGGTTGGATAGGCTTGAGGCTTTGCTCTTTGCGTACGACTTTACAGACTTCACATCCGCGGCAAATGTTGTCTCAGATCTACAAAGTCGCCTCCGAAACGCCCTTGAGACGCGGAGGGATGCTGAAAATCATGCCCTATCGGCTATTTCGGAGACCAAGCTGGAAATTCTAAAGCTCGGGGCCCACATCTTCCTTCTGACCGAGGAACTTAATCTGATCTTTGACGCCATCAAGTTAGCCCAGGATCGAGCCGATGAGCGCTCAGACCAGAAGTCAGCGCTTCTGCTTCTAGCTTCTTCTTCGGAAATTTCGTGGCAGATGCTGGATGAACACCAAGAACTTCTTGCGAAGCTGGTAGTCCGTGACATCGATTTCTCTTGGCTCAGCAAACAAGACAGTTCGACGGCGACCAATCTCGTGATGGGAGACCTTCAGGCGTTTGACGGCTCTCCTCATGCTCCTTGGCCTGAAATTGTGTCCAAATTTGAGGACCCATTCAATCACCCCATGTGCAAGGTGCGCCCTCTGACCTCACTGACTTCTCTCTTTGACACATCGCATTTCAGAGAGGAGTCTTTCTTGATGCTGATTGGGCAGTGCTTGCCCCTGTAGGGGGGATTACTATCTATGAAAAATTCCAGCTAGATTTCCATCCAATCAGACTTCAGCTAGACGCCAGTCTCGGTCAGCGAATAATGGAATATGTCTGGCCGGCGCGGAGAAGTAGGAACAGGGGCACCGACGCTGCACCTCCGTGCGATACGCACCACCCCAAACCCCGAGCATCATTGGATTCTTCAAAACTCCTAAACCAGCCACGTTCATCGCTGGATTCCACCAGTCTCAGTCCTCCTTTACGGAAGTTGGGCTCCTCAAGATCGTTCACAGATCTGCGGAGTGCGGCGGCAGATTCCATGATCACGCCATATCCTGCTACACAATCCAATCAACGTTCGTTAGCAGCAAGCCCTGATACGCTGGATGAATCTCGTCGACATAGGCACATGATCATACGACAGGAATCGTTAGATCATAAGACCGACTTCGACGAGATGAAAACGCGCTCCTCACAAAAAAACTTCGTGCTTGTTAAGATTTCCAGGTTAGTTCGCAAGAAGTCAACGATTGCGCTCGAGGATACTCACGACAATCTTTCAGTTTGGAGCTGCTGCTAAGCATCATGAAAGCTTCATCTTTTGAATGTCGTGATGCTCGCATTCGAACGCACGCGTTGGAGATTAGAAACCAGACCTGGAGTGTACGTTTCATGATCTGCGTGCTCAATATTGTTCACTAAGTTCAACGCTATAGTTCGAAGAGTTAGTTGACCAGTTCATCCCATCTGATCTCACATGGAAAGGCTGGGTCAAGATAGCTTTGCATCAACCATTGGTTCCGGTCTTCCCTGTG
Organism: Auricularia polytricha; assembly: GCA_003316125.1. Classification (NCBI taxonomy): domain Eukaryota; kingdom Fungi; phylum Basidiomycota; class Agaricomycetes; order Auriculariales; family Auriculariaceae; genus Auricularia; species Auricularia polytricha. Next base: position 228,639 of record QFEN01000127.1, read on the forward strand.
GCCCGAGAGTTGTTCTCAAAGACGAAGCTAACAGCTTCCAAAAGTGTCGCGCAGCTAGATCCTCGACCCACTCGGAAGATACTGAAGCTGAAACCAAAGCGAACAGACACCAACTCAACAGCTGTACCAGCTGGACAGAGGAGATCATCCTCAAGCGGTACCAATCCCAGGTTTATTGGAATGTCCCTCACGGACGAGCCCACCGTCATGGATGAATCGACTCCCTCCCCTACTGTGCCAGATATTAACCGCCCGTCAAGCCGGGCTCGGTTGCTCAGTGTTTTCAGTCGCAGCAGAAGGAGTTTAGACAATACACCCGACGTAAGTGATTCTGCTTGATATGCTACAAGCGATTTGACTTGTCTATATAGTCGGAACACCAGTATGTGGATCATTGTGATCCTGACTCTACAGTGTCCAAGGAAGGTTCTTAATGGATGCTCACAAGGATCTCTTACTATTTTCTCTCAATTTGTTTCGCCTACTTATGAGTATTATATCCAAATATCTGCTATCATCTACGTATCAGGGCCAGGCCCCACGGGCTGCAGCCGTGACGCAAGGTTTCAGTATCAGGCGATAAGGAAGCGTGTTAGTACTATTAGTAATACCCCTCCTGCTCGGTTGCGGCTCCACTGGCAGGTGGGCTTCAAGTTACTACAAATAAGTTCTACTCTTCAAGAAAGAGACGTACAAACGTTCCATGCCTTCCGTCAGGATAAGGAAGACTCCATCCACTTATGTTCTCCTCCCCGCTAGATTCGACAATGGTACTGAAGCGTCATCACCGTCCGTCACGGTACGCGGACAGCGTAGCATGGGCAGCATTCCCAGACCTTCTAATGCTCACGACGCGCAAATGAATGCTGCTCCGGGGAACAAGCAACGATTGAGGAGCTACACGACAAGTGGGGCGTCCGAGTCCGTCTCCCGCCCTCCCATTCAACGTGACAGGTCCGAGTCTAGAAGCAAGGTCGCTGAGCACGTTCTGGCCTCTCGCAGGCTATCTGTGTCACCTCCGCCATTGTCACGCCACAATTCTCCTGCTGTAGATGGCCATGGAACTATCAGGGATACGTTGCAGGTTTCTCAGACCAACATTTCGACCCACAGCCAACCCGACGTCAGGACACCCGGTATTGTAGAAAGCGCACTCGAACTGCAGGGAAACCAGTGGCTCGGTGAAAGTATTGTCCATCACCATGATGATATAGTGGATCATTTGGATGTGATTGGTATCACTGCCTTTCTTTTAGTGTTATGTTACACCGTTCTTATGCCTCCAGATCCTCAGGTCGCTACTGTATCCAGTCTGGCCAATGCCGCTAATTCTATCCTGATGCGAGTGTTCTTCATATTCAAATGGATCAATCAAGTTTGACGATTGTATCAGCCCTCAATCGAGCTTCTACTCTCGAAAACCAGTCATTGCGTTGTTTTATCCGAGTGGACGACAAGGGTGGGACATGGAATCCGTTGGACATGCTCAATTTGAATTCAATGGAATGGACGAATCATTAGACAGACATGTCGAAGACGTCCTGACCGGTCGAGCCAAGGTCAAACGTACACTGCAGGGTGTTTGGTCGTTCTTGAAAACTCGTCAGTGTAACTCGAATCATTTGCATCTCAATGATTGCTCACGCCCTTCGCAGCAATGGGTGTAAGTTCGTGATATAGCAGTAAGATTTATTTGTGGTTTACGAAGTGATTGAAGATCATAACAGGCATTTACGGTTTTCTTGTCGGTACGGAGATCTAACATGTTCTATTCTTGGGTGCTAACCATTCATAGTGTTCTGGGGAGCTGCGCTGGTGTTATTTTTGCTGAAGTGGATCAATCTGCACAATGCAAACACCCAGGGTTTTTGGGTTGAAGTATGCTCTCAGGTCGAGTGTGGTCGGTCTTTGTGAATTTCCCCTAAACTTCTATAATAATTTCTACAAGGTTTATTCACCGTCACCGGTATTGGCCTGATCCCTGCTCGTGCTCTCGACACCTATAGTGGGCTCCTGTGCTCTTTGGTCTCATCGCAATAATCAACTTTCCAAGCAGGAATCTGCAAAATTTGGCACTACAAGCGGAAAACAACCAAGCTACGCGATAGAGCTGGTCTCCCTCAGTTATACGACGTTGATGATTTGCCCGATCCTGTCTATGACCCTACCTTTGTCCATGTTCTCACTGAACGGGAGCAACAAGATTTACATCATCGTACGTGCCTAAATTTGTGGTGGCTCATGATAGGTGTTGCTCACTTCTTTAACGTAGAACAGGTCAAGTTTCGCGAGAGTCAGACGTGGTACCGCCCACACGGTACTGTGGCCCACAGAGTAAGTCCTCTCATATATTGCATGCCAATGCATTGTTGACACCATTGCAAAGGCATTTCCAATCAAGTGCGTCCTTCCGATTCAGGTTGTATCTCTGCTCATATCCGCAATACCTATTACAGCACGGCACTTTGGATATGTCTCTTTATCGATGGAAATTCAGCCTTTCAGGTAAATGTCGTAAAAAGCGAAGCTACTCCTATTTACTTGCGTTCAGGTCATGCTGTCGAGTTGTATGTGGTCTATGAACCGGTCAGCTCTTATTTGAGGCCAATTTTTCATCGAGCCAACTTTTCTCTCCGCGACAGATTTGAACGACCGGCGTGGACCACAGGTACACTCATTCCCGCGTCATTTTTATGCGGGATAATTTCGGCAATATTGATTTGGCGAGGTGGCCAACTCATCAGACGCACAGAGAAAATCGAAACCACCCTGCGAACGGCGCTTGCGATGGAAAAGTACGAGAAGCGTGGTCTTTTGCACGTGTCAACCAAAAATATTGACGAATTCTCCTGATACTCTCCTCAGGCAGACCAGCGTTGCTGGTCCGAATGGCTTGAACGCGTCTTCGGGGAAGCGTGATGATTTTGCTCCCCCAGCGGCATCGCCTGCTATTGTGGAAGACATGACTATACCCATGATGAAATAGACGACAACTCACGGGCTCACTATTATACCTGCACTCTCATCTTCGGGCGTATCTTATGCATATTATAGGGCATCTACGAGACGTTGGATATTGGATGCTAATGTCATTTATTCCATGGAAAGCGATACAGTACATTAAGGATTGTTGAAATCCGACTACTACGGTCATAGACGCGCGAAGCTCCTACCTCACTCCTGAGGCACTTTGCGGGCCCACAAAACAGCAACTATCAGTTGCCCTGTCCCTGTGCATGGCAAAATCGCCAGATATGGTTTTATGTTTTTGCGACAACTACCCGAGGTCAAGTGTAGGCCTGTTCCACGATGGAAGGGCCATGATAAGTTAACCACTTTGTGGGCGCTGTTGAAGCGCAATGGGTGGAGATTTAGGCGTTAGCTCTGGCCCAGCGTGCGGCGGCAACCAAGTTGGCCAAGGAAGCTTCAGTTTCCTTCCAGCCACGGGTCTTCAAACCACAGTCCTGTATAAAGACATGAGCGGCGAGTTTCGAGCGAACACCGACATTCCACTTACAGGGTTGATGAACATGAGGTGGTCGGGGATGATGGTCAGGGTGGTCTTGAGACGCTCGATGATCTCCTGCTCGCTGGGGACACGAGGCGAGTGGATGTCGTAGACACCAGGACCGATCTGGTTGGAGTAGCCATATTGCTGGAAGGTATGTAGAAGTTTCATGTCGCTCTTCGAGAACTCGATGGAGATGACATCGGCATCGAGACGCTGGATGGAGGGGAAGATGTCACCGAAGTCGGAGTAGCAGAAGTGAGAGTGGGTCTGAGTGGCATCGGTCACACCAGCAGTAGAAAGCTTGAAGGTGTCCACAGCCCATTCCAAGTACTCGTCCCAGTCAGAACGACGGAGAGGAAGCTAATGAGTCTTGATCAGCAGCAAGTTCATCCGAATACATGAAGGCACTTACACCCTCACGGATAGCAGGCTCGTCAACCTGGATGGCACTGATCCCGGCCTTTTCGAGGTCAATGACCTCATCACGGAGTGCAAGAGCGAGCTGCTGCGACTGCAGCTTACGTGAAACATCATCACGAGGGAAGGACCAGTTCAGGATGGTGACAGGCCCAGAAAGCATACCCTTCATGGGTTTGGTGGCGACGCTTTGTGCGTAACTGCTCCACTTTACGGTCATTGGGCCGGGACGGCTAACGTCGGACACGATGATGGGGGGACGGACATAACTGTTGGTAAAACAATGAGGCTCGATTGTTGGAATTTCCTTATAATATAATACTCACCGAGATCCGTAGCTCTGCACCCAGGCATTTTGGGTGAAGACGAAGCCGTTCAGTTGCTCACCGAAGTATTGAACCATGTCGTTACGCTCAGGCTCGCCATGGACGAGGAGGTCAAGGCCGACTTTCTCCTGGAACTTGACAACCATCTCAATCTCCTTCTTGATGAACTCATCGTATTCAGCCTCGGTGATCTCACCCTTGCCGAGCTTGGCACGGGCAGTGCGGATCTCTTTGGTCTGAGGGAAGGAACCGATGGTGGTGGTGGGGAACTTGGGCAGGTTGAGGTGCTTGGCCTGAACTTCCTTGCGAGTAGCGAACGGACTCTTGCGGTTATACATGTCAGGAGTGATGGCAGCAACACGCTTGCGAACAGCGTCGTCCGAGGTGGACTCGAACTGGCGGCGCTTGGCAATGGAGATCTTGTTGGTCTCAAGGGCAGAAGAAACCTTGGGGTCTTGCGAGCCAGAGAGAACAGCTGCGATAATGGCAACTTCGGACGCCTTCTCAAGGGCGAACGAGAACCAGTCCCTTTGCTGCTCGGTGAGCTTCTTCTCAGAAGCAAGAGTGACAGGGGTGTGCAGGAGAGATGAAGAGGTGGCAACAATAACACGGTCAGCACCGAGAGCAGCGATGGCAGTCTGTGCATGCTTGATAGCAGCAGCAAAGTCTGCTTTCCAAATGTTACGTCCTGAAACAACACCAAGAGAAATTACGATAGGAGTGGACTTGATGGCAGCAAGAACCTCGCCGAGCTGCTGGGGTGCACGGACGAGATCAATGTGGAGACCAGCGACAGGGAGCTTGGCGATGAAGCTGATGTTGGAGTCCAAGCGATTGAAGTAGGTGGTAAGCATGATCTTGGGAGCGACAGGGACAAGCTCAGCATAAGCAGACGCATACTGCTTGTCAAGGTCGGCACCCTTGTCAAGAACAAGGATGGGCTCATCGACCTGGACGGATTCAACGCCAGCAGCCTTCAGCTCAGATAGGAGCTGCTTGTAAATAGGCAGGATCTTGGGGAGCAACGAGATAGGCTGGAAGGTAGCAGAGGCTTCCTTGGCGGCCTTGCCAAGGACAAGGTAAGAGACGGGGCCGAGAATGACTGGGCGAGTGACCACGCCGAGAGCCTTGGCCTCATTGAACTCAGCAAGGGCCTTATTGTAGAGGAGCTTGAAGTCGGTCTCCTCTGACAACTCTGGGACGACAAAGTGATAGTTGGAGTCAAACCTGAAACATCAGATCAACAAGACCATTTAGGGACAGTGAAACTGAGACGTGCCATTTCTTCATTTCACAAGCGGGGACATCAACGTTCCCTGCCTGGCGACCACGGCCCATAGCGAAGAAAACATCGAGGGCAGAGAGTCCAAGACCCTGGTAACGCTTAGGGATGGCGTTGAATGCCGCAGAGTGGTCAAGGACGTGGTCATAGAGGGAGAACTCTCCGCTATGAATAGATTAGATCAATAAACGTTTTTTTTATCTCAAAAGAGAGATCTAACCTGGGGATCAAGTCGACACCATGTTCTTTAAGGCTAGTCCAGCTGGACTTCTTAACGTCGGCAGCAGCCTTTGTCAAGTCCTCTGCGGAGAGCTTGCCAGCCCAGTAGGCTTCAACAGCCTTTTTCACTTCACGGTTTGCACCTGTCAATCGGGATCAGACACGTCAGTGACGATGAAGATGAGCTGTACCGATACGAGGGAAGCCAAGAACGCTTGAGGAGACCATTCTGAATGAGATATGGATGTTGGAAGAAAGGAATGAAGAGGGATTATCGATGGAGTTGCGTGATTTTGAGTTATCTGAATTCTGAATTCGCGCCTGCCCTCAATCGATCAAAGATCTAATCAATTGCCACGACACCTGCTGGCAGTGCCAGCCTATCTGCCAGCATTTTCCAGTCAAGACATTCCTGAGAGCTCTTGTGTTCTTAATCATCTACTCCCATGAACATGGGAGTTCAGTCGCATTAATCCCCTTCCTTCGCACACACCTAAATACTCTCCCATTCTATCAAGGGCCTCGGACCGTCTGGACGCTCACTCAATAGAACGCCTAGCTTATCATGGTTTTTAACCATCTGCACGGCGGTGCACGTTAGCTTATCATGCTTTCTTGGATCAATAATCCGACGGCTTGATTACAAGACTACCGTACGCTAGGGTATGACTACTCTAGTATCTACGCATAACCACCAATCAGAATATCTTTAACCGTGAAACTACATTGCGGAATGAGAACCGGCGGGGTTGCTTTGGCCTCATCTTGCCAGCCATGCAAGCAATCATCGGTTCATCAAGCGTCTGCCCCTCGGACAAGTCTGCCACCTCAATAGCAGGCTCATGGGCATGTGTTTCCGGAGTAATGGGTCCCTCGCTCTCTACCCCTGAAGACACAGAACGCATAGAACTGCCCAATAGGCTATCCTGTGAATCGTAAAGTCGATAGTCTTGCGACTCAAAGGTTTGAATAAGGAGTGGTGAGGGTGTCCTGTTGACGCTCGCGGGCGGTAGGTCGCTAGGCCGTCGAGATGCGGGCGCGGAGCCGCGATAAGCCCACTTAGGATATGGGAGACCGCCGTCGGAGTAGAAGTTGGATGTCGTTGATGAGCAGTTGACCAGAGTTGTGTCAGCCGCGACTTGATTGAACATCAGATCAGTCAACGGTGCTGCGCGTCTATAGTAGTCATCATGAGCAGCTTCTCGTGCGTTCTCCGATGCATCGCGGAGCTCGGCGTCGCTCATGTAGAAGGTATCAAGTTTGAGGATCTCTTCTCTGAGCTCAGGAAGGCTGATTCGTGAGAATGGTTGGAGGCGAAAGATGCGCTTGAGGATTTCGTTGAAATGTTTCGAGATGGGAAGGATCTCGCGAAGGAAGTCCACGTTGTAGAGATATCCGAGGAAGCACTCGTCCGAGGGTGTCGCGAATCGCCAAGGATTGCGACCTGAAACCATGTTCACAAGAATAACTCCCAACGACCAGATGTCCGTGTGAAGCGGTGAGTAGTGAGGGTACTTCATCTCACGGCTAATACATTCTGGAATGTGGTTTATCAGATAATGCGACCATGCAAATGTCGGAACATACCTGGGCTCATGTAATATGAACTGCCCACGCCGAATTCCTGACTGAGACGACTTTTAGTCGCTAGCCCGAAATCCGCGATACGGATATCCAACCCGCCCTGAAGACACATGATGTTCTCTGGTTTCAGGTCACGGTGGTACACACCCAATTGATGACAGGCGTGTACGCCATCGAGAAGCTCAACGAATGCCCTCTTGATGAGTGGGACATTGTTCTGGTAAATACGGTTTTCGATGATGGCGGTATAGAGGTCCCCACCCGCGCAGTAGTCGAGCACGAAGTAGATGTACAGTTCCTCCTCGATGATCTCGTGAAGAGTGCAGATATGTGGCGACGAACTGGATACCAAGGAGTGCAACGCAATCTCACGTCTCTGGCATACGAGACGCTCAAGAGAGAGTTCTGTTTTTGGCAAGCACTTGATCGCATAGTATACAGGTTCGGATGGGTCTGATTGAGCATCGAGAGCGCGATAGACGTTTCCGTAGGAACCAGAACCAATCATGTCGACGAGCTCGAAGCGACCGTTGCCGACGATCTGACCTGAGAAGTTCGGGAGGGCTTCGCTATAATTCATGATTGCTGATGATCAATAGTATGCTGAAAGTAACGAAGTGCCAGTGGTTCCAAACGATATGTATCCGAAGTCGATTGTTGAACTTGCTGGGTGTCAGTACTTCTTGGTTGATGGGTCGACGTTGAGGGGGTTAGTTTCAAGGGAGACGAAGGGAACGTGCATGACTTTATACTCTCCGTTGTCTCACTAAGACGTTAGCCATGAATTACCCAAAAAGGTATCCCTCTATGACGTTTTCAATGACATACTCGATTAGTCCAGATCCAAATGTTGCACATGCATCCACTGCCGGTGTATGAAAGAAGCTCGGACACTGGACACGCCCATGGCATGGTCACGAGTTAACAGAATGAACGACGGAGACTAGTCACGAGTTCAGCACGGTCCGATCACTCCACTGGCGGCTCGTTCTTAACGTGTGTCTTATCTTCCCCAACCCCCTTGATCTCCACTTTGTTCTGCTCATCATGTCTGACAACCCATCGTTCGTGCTCAAGGGCATCCTGGATGTTGAGATCCAGCAAAAGCCAGTTCCAGAGAGTGAGCCTATCTTTGGATAGTCCCTTCATGCTCGCTTAACTTCCCTATCTTGTGGAGTTGATGCCAATGAAGTCCTTGTGGAAGTGAAGAAGACCGGTGCGTTCACAGAACCTCTTTGTCCTATATTCTTCTTCCAGGGCTCATCCGCTGCGACAACAAGGAATTTGTGGTTCAGATGTACGCCCCTATCTATCTTTCTGAATCAGGATACCAACTTATTTCTTCCAGGTGCACTTTCTTGTCCATGGAAGGATCGGAGATTTTGTTGTAGAGAAGCCTATGGTGGGTCAGTTTCGATGACTCACGACCAAGCCTCATCGTTGGCTATCAGGTCCTAGGTCACGAGGCAGCAGGTGTGGTCTCCAAGGGTACGTCTATAACTTACCTTCTATTTAGAATAATAGTTTATATCAATCCTCGTCTATAGTTGGTTCCAGCGTGACCAATGTCAAAGTGGGTGACCGTGTGGCTATGGAACCTGGCGCAACATGCCGCAAGTGCGAAGCTTGCAAGGAGGGTCGCTATCAGGTAAGGATGGTCTTGCGCCCCAATTTTGTTTCCTGACGCCCCAGCAGCTTTGCCCCGATGTCATTTTTGCTGCTACTCCTCCCACAGACGGCACTCTTGCTCGGTACTACCGCCTACCGTCTGATCTCGCCTACCCACTTCCACCAAACCTCAGTCTCGAGGATGGAGCGATGGTAAGTTGCTGACCACACCAAATTTTACTGACATTCGACTCTATTCTAGATGGAACCTCTTTCCGTAGCAGTCCATGCCGTCTCGAAGCTCGGTGCTCTGCGGTCAAACCAGTCCGTCGCCGTCTTCGGTTGTGGACCGGTTGGACTTCTATGTATGGCTGTCGCGAAAGCTCTTGGCGCTTCCCGTGTCATCGCTGTCGACATCCTTCCTGGACGTCTTGAATTTGCCAAAGCATACGCTGCAACCGACGTTTTCCTACCTCCTCCTATGGAGAAGGATGAGACGAGAGTAGCGTTCTCGATGCGCAATGCCCAGGCGATGAAGGAGAAGCTCGGAATCACTGAGCGTGGACCTCGGGCGATTGACCTGGTTTTGGATGCTTCTGGTGCAGAGATCTCTATTCAAACTGGTATACGGATCGCCAAGAGTGGTGGTACCTACGTCCAAGTAGGTTGAAATCCACAGTAGTGAAGAAACTGCCTGATTGATTATGAATAGGTCGGCATGGGTAGCCCCAGTGTCAACGTTGACATGTTTGTTGTCATTTGCAAAGAGCTCGTCCTCAAAGGTTCCTTCCGATATGGCGTAAGCACTTTTTGTATCATTGTTTCTCTCAGCAGCATTACTTGACCCCTGTCGAATGAAGCCCGGCGACTACCCTCTCGCCATCGCCCTTGCTGCGTCAGGCAAGGTCGACGTCAAGCCCCTTGTGTCGCACCGGTATGCTCACCATCGGAATAACTAATCCAATTTATGTCGTGCTAACAGTTCCAATAGCTTCCCGTTCACGCAGGCGCGCGAGGCATTTGAGACTACTCGCAGCGGTAAGAGCCCCGATGGAAAGGGGGTCATCAAGGCCATCATCTCCGGACCTGATGTCGACATTAACGAGGCTTGAAAAACACAGTGAAGTATTATGCATTGGCAGAGAAAATATAACAAGGACGTCATTCATGATCATGTATTTCGATTGATATTCTGTTGTTTGCGATGGATGCGTTTACTTGGTTATCGTTACACTGATTGTAGTAACGGCGCTCGGCCATGCCAGTCCTCGACTCCAGTACGAAGCACCTTCCTTGCAAGAGAAGATATTGGAGTAGCGAATTAGCAATTCGGACGACGTATGATGGGAAATTATTTGTGTTACTCACGCAGTC
>QFEN01000127.1:239089-265222 GCA_003316125.1 Auricularia polytricha
ATCTCCCGTAGGTCAGACACTGCGGCTCAGTGCTGTTTCAAACTTGAGCTCGTCCATTATCCCTACCCATGGCTGGGTTCAGTGTACGGAATGCATACTACCTTCGCGTATCAGCAAGCTCAGTGATACCTCTGTATGTAAGCGCGCGTCCGTGCCTAGTGCGTAACGTGTTCTAATGATCGCTATCATCAGCTCTATCTTGATGAAAGACATATAGATTGGATGTCAGACGCGGTTCTACAGCATGTTCTGGCTGATCTGCGCCCACTGTCAGTTCACTTGGCTGTGGCTCTCGTGAATTCTTCTCAGATCATTTCAGGGTTCTGCCAAAGCTGCAAGCTGAGAAAGATATTCACTTTGGTCCTGGGGCTTCGAGTGGGAAGAAGGGAGCGGTCGACGTTCATCGGGGAGGTACGTTCTTACGCGCGCGAAGCTGCTGACTAACGGGGTATGTAACCGATTTGCAGAGACTTATCAGGTCGCCTTTTTCTTCCAGAAGACGGAGCCTCATAATGTGATCATCAAGGTGCGCGCAAGTTAACTCAAAAGTATTTCCCCAAAACACCCCCTGACACTCTTTCAGACACGTTCATTTGTTCCAGCACCCCCGCCTCCTCCCAAGGTTAATATTCCCCCACCACAACCGGCCAAGTCCAAGAGTAGAAGTGGGAAGAGAAAAAGCAGAGCGTCAGAGAATAAGGGTGCTGAAGCAGTTTCTGGCCGAAAGAAACGGAAGACGACGAGCAGAACTCGAGCTCGTAGTGATGATGAAGAGGAAGAGGAGGTTGTTATAAGCCTTTCAGATGGCGACAGTGAAACGGATGAGATACAAGGAGTTTCAACCCCCGCTACAACTCGACGTTCGCAGAGAACAAGAAGGGTTCCTGTTGGGGGCTATCGTGAAGATGACGAAGACATTGTGGACATTAGTCCTGACGCACCTCTAGATGTGGAGATGGCTACTCCGACAGAGACTACCCAACAAGATGAGGTTCCTGTAGAGGAATTCAGTGGCTACGATCTCCTTGTGATGGATCACAGCGCTGGTAAGCCAACCACTGTTAAACAAGAAGACACAGAAATATCCGAGGAGTCTACCACGGGAACTACTCTTGATTCTGAAACCGTCGTGGTTCCTTCTGAGCCCAGTCGGCAGTTCATGGAGATCGACGACGAAGATGATAAAAAGGATAAGCTGGCACTCAAGCTCAAATACCAAGGTTTTAATATCTTTGGGCATTGTCTCTGCGTCGTCGTGGAGCCATGGCCTCCTATTCGATCTGCTACACGAGCGCCATCCGTAATGCCTTTGACAAACGAGGCGTTAAGAGGCTCAAGCATCGCACCTCCTGATTTCGTGCCTAGTAATAACAACCAAAGAGCCCGCACGCCTCTCTTCCTGCCAGAGTTCGACAGAGGTAGAAGCCAGACTCCGGCTCCTTTCCCTCGAGCAAAGACCTTGCCTTCAGTTCCCCTCTTTAATGACCCCGCACCCGATGACGATAACGATGGCTACGGTAGTGATGATCTCATGATATTCAGCCAGGCACTCAATGCGGCTGGTGGCATGCACGTTGCAGCTGCAGATGACGATGATGAGATGGATGGAGCGGTATTATTCGGGGATGCAGATGAGGTGAGGGAGTTTTCGTAGTATGGTTACATCGTCTATTGGATATCTGTACTTGATGAGTGATATTATGCGCGTCCTATCTCTCTCAATACCTCCAACCTACGTGCGTCAGAGACCTGTCTGAATCCTGCGTTCAGCATGTCGAATAGACCATGTCCTCCAGACAATGCACGAAGGCGGGTTGAATAATCCAGCATGCGGCTGAGCGGTGCGACTGCATGAATGGTGCGTTTGAGTCGTGGGGTGTCGGTTGAAAATTTGGATGATGTAGAGACAGCGGATGAAGGCGATAGTTCTTCTGGAGGGATGTACAATCCGTCCGTGGAATACGCAACTGCTTCGTCTCCGTTTATAGCTGACGTGTCGGAAGCAAGGTCTAGAACTTCGCCCCCGTTTTCAGTGAGATCTTTGACAACCTTTCCCATGGTGTCCTCAGGGAGAGATATCTTGAGCTTGATAAATGGCTCCAACACGGGACCCATTCCCGCTTCTCGGATTCGAGTTCGCAGAATGGAGGAACTAGCACCAGCTAGAATGGACGTTGGAATGTCACGCGGAAGGTTATAGTCTGTGACGTGGATCTTGATGTGAGAGAGCGGCAGGGATGTATGTGGCGAATTTGATAGAGAGCTGGACAAGCCCCGAGCAATATTGGCCATGGGGTCCAGTTGATCCCGGAAGGCATCTGGAGGCAGCAAAGGCTTTCCACTTGGGCCCAAGACAAGGTTACCATCCCAGACCGGATCGCCCTGCTCGTCGTCAGCGAGAGGTTCCACCGTCATCGGGATCTTGATAGTGACTAGTTTTCCTGCAACTTCGGTGGCCCAATTGTTAACATTGGAGCTGGGCCCGGGTCCCAGAGATTCACGATAACTGACGCGGCGGCTACCCAGTTCAAAATTGGCATCCCACTCATCTCGTAGTCTCCCCTCGACAATCTCAAGATGCAGGGCACCTAATCCGTGGACAAGTAATTGGCCCTCCTGCATATCGACTCGAACAGAGGGGTCTGTCCGAGATAGCGCATGCAAGGCCTCTTGTACAGGGTCGAGGTCAGAATGGGACTTGGGTATGACGGAGGCTGACATAACCGCGGGTGGTGGTACAACTCCTCGAAGAGATGTTTGCGATGAGTGAGATGAACGACGAGCATCAACGAGAGTGTCGCCTGTGCGAGTGAATTTCAAACCCAAAATGACTCCGACAGAGCCGTAAGGCAGGGAATCGACTTCCTGTGCTTCCGCAGCGTATAGGAGAAGAACCTTGGAAATTTTCTCTTTCTGGCCACTGGTAATGTTGAACACAGAACTCTGGCGCTTGAGGGTACCTGGCATCTTCGATGAGCACTACCCAGTGTGATGTGTGCTATGCTTACCGGAATACACGCGAACGAACGTCATCCACCCTTTGCGTTTATCCCAGCTCACTTTCCATGCTAGGAGGCGCAGTGGTCCATCAGCTGACTCCGAGGCTAACCGAACGTCCATTGGGCTTGCCAGGAGCTCGCCGACGTAGTTCATTACTAATTCTGTTCCAATACTTTTCATCGCAGAGCCGCACAGAACGGGGAGAATCTCATTGCTCAATGTAGCTTTACGGAGATGTGGCATGATTTCAGATGTCTTAACATCAAGATACGATGAAGGTCCTGGCGGCAGAGCAAGTAGGTGCTCCATCAATTCATCAGAGTACATCGAGAGGTTTTCCAAAAGAGTTGTCCGAGCGGCCACAAGGTGTGGCATTATTGGATGGTTTGCCGGAAGGATACCGCTTGTCTCGAGTTTTTCGACCGTTCTAGGAAGGGGTAGTATAGCAGAGTTGCCGTCTTCCGTCCATTTCCAAAGTTCCCATTTTACCAGATCGACTAGGCCTTGAATTCCTGGCTCGGCTCGCATATAATCCTCAGTATGGAAGGAAGCAATTGGCAATGCTAAAGCCATGGGGTTTGGGTGCAGCCTATGGGTGAGTAGAGAGACCAACGATGACCTAAAAGAAGCACCCGGTCGGTCTAGTTTATTTAGAAACATAAGCCTGGTGGGGACGTCATATCTAAAGACGACATGAGAAATGTAGATGGTGGAAATAAGATATGCGCTTACCGATCCAGTTGTCGCCAAACGCCCTTGGTTTGTGCTTCGACTCCTTCCACTGAATCAATGAGGACAACAGCTCCATCGACGACGCGACTTGCACTCTCCACTTCCATACCAAAATCAGCATGACCTGGTGTATCTATGAGATTAAAAGACCATTTATCCCATTTGACTGGAATGCTCGCAGATTGGATTGTGATGCCGCGTTCTCGTTCGGCAGGCAAGAAGTCTGTCGTGGTGCTGCCAGTGTCAACTGAACCAGGGGCTGTCAGGTAGGCTGACTTGTGCAGTATGGACTCCGTGAGTGTAGTTTTCCCAGAGTCTGTATTTTTTTCAGAGTGGTTTATGAGACTCATTCTGATAGACGCACCGATGTGGGCCACCAGCGCCATATTTCTAATAAGAGAAGTCTCATAGTGGGCCTCAGTAGCCAAGAAGCGTTGATTCAGGAGCTTCAGTTGGTTGTCCCTCACCGGTAGCCATAAGACCCTACGAAGCATGACCTACGGATCAGTACTCGGAATAATCCGAAAAGGTTTTGATCGTGGCCTTGTGAATTTAACAAGACCAAACAATCTCTTCGCCTTTTGTCTGGAGGAATGCTCATTATAATTACTTAGTACTTTACCGATCCCCTGCAAGCTGCGACCTTCATAACACTCATGTCTTCCGACGTCCCCCAAAACTTCGAAGACCGTCTACGACAACGCGCTTCGACCACTGGGAACACGAACACACTCGAAACTATACCCGTGAATCATCAACCTCATGAGAATATCCCTAATACACCACTTGCAGCATCCACAATATCATTTATACTAGGATGTATCTTTTCTCTTGGTTTGGCGCTCTTTCTCACTGGAGGTATCTCTGATCGCTGGTGGGCCACATACCAACTGGGTTTCTTCCTTGCTGCCTGGTCTGGCTTCCACTGGGGAGAATTCGCGGTCACAGCAGGCTGGAACCGTGATAAATGCAGTGTTGACTGTGCGTTTGTTTCGGTAACTATGAAATCTTTACTAAATGATGCCACAGCGTTCTTACTTGATAATGGTGCTATGTATCATATCGCCAATGGGACTGCTCTGGTGGAATATCTAATCACGTTATACTTAAAACCATCGCTCAAGGCTCACCACTATATCTCGATGATCGGTTAGCCGCGGTTGATTTGCGAGAATGAAGGCTGATGTATCTCCGTTAGGTGTAATCATGGCTGTCATCGGACAGACGCTTCGCGCAGCGGCAATGATACAGGCATCAACCAACTTTTCTCATATAGTAGCTTTTCGCAAGCTGCCTTCGCACCAACTAGTAACTCATGGTTTATACTCGTAAGTGGAACATCTTGACCATACCATCCCGAGCACTCAAGTGACTCTACAGGGTGTTCCGCCATCCATCATATGCAGGATTTTTCTACTGGGCACTAGGGACACAGCTGGTATTGCAAAACCCTGTCAGCGCCATCGGCTTCGTACTAGTTTTGTGGAGATTTTTCTCGCGTCGTATCAAAGGTATATATTCATTATATCAGTCGCGGATGCATTAACTGATTTGGGAACAGCCGAAGAGAGGGCATTGGTGAATTTCTTCGGAGAGGATTATGAAAACTATAGGCGGAGGGTCGGTACTAACATTCCATTCATACGATAGACTTCGGAACAATCAATCAATGCCAGTGGGCGTTGACTCACGCAAACGTCTCGATGAATAGCAGCATGTCATGCGTAGAACATAGGGTTGATGAAGATTAATGCATACGTGACATGGAATTTTGTATAATGCCCAACTCCCCTTATCAACCACAACCCGTCTACTCCTGAATGATGGTCGTGCGGTCGGATACGTAGATACCATCCAGGAATTTACGGATATCTTTGTTCCGTACACGGCAAGCACCCTGGATGGAGGCGGCTAAGGCAGTAGTTTAGATGAAAACTAGTCATCAGCAGAGAAATGATGCACCTGATTGCGAAACATTCTCAATGTCATTGCCCTCAAGGATGAGCTCATCTTTTTGGGCCTTTGACTCCGAAATACAGACTCCACCCAGCATCTTTACGTGTCGTACAGTCTATTTGCCTTGAGTAAAAGCTGAAGTAACGCCGACGATCATGACTCACTTTCTCTCCCAGGAAGTTACGAATCTCGATAGCGTTTCCACTGTCTTGGATGATGGCGTTGATGGGGAAATGGGCATAGACGGCGCGCATTTTGTAGAGGAAGCCCTGAGGCATCAGTGAGCAGTGAAAGATGCCTGTATGTGGATGCACACAAACCTTGGTCACACCAATAACCATGTTGTTAATCAAGCTTCGGATTGTCCGTAGACATGCGACATGCTTGCGTCCACCTTGCCATACTGCAAGAGTAACTTTGCTGCTCTTCTTGGTCTTCAACACCCTAATATCCATATCGACGTGACGGACATTCTTCGTGAGGGTACCCCTTGGGCCGGTGACTTTGATAACGCGGGACTTGATTTCAATGGTAACTCCCTCAGGGACCTCGAGTTCTTCAGTTTGGAGGACGTCCCGCATCTATGTGCGAAGTCAGCTTCATTCAATTGAGACATCCTCGATGCGAGCAGTCAATCCATCGCCATCCAGAGGTCTAATTTTCGCCAAATTTCTTCCAGTAACATAAGAACCAACACCCTGAAAGCTGACCCAGTCGCATTTGAATTCAGCATGAACTCACCTTGCGATCGTTGGTTTTCTTGAGGTCGGTGGGCGGCCGTGTACGTTCGGGGGGTGGACAGAAGTGTCGGACAAATGCGAGCGGAGTTTTAAGTGTAAGAAGCGGCTATTGTCGACCCATGTGTCGCACCGCTTCTTCACCTCAAACCACCATCATCGTTTCCGTTGGGCTTCGTGGTCGTGTCATTGACAGCTGAGTGAGACCACCATTGGAAAAACGGGTTTCTAGCGCCAGTCGATCGTCCAAGAGTTTTGTGTTTTTACCAAGATCTTTGCTTCTTCTCACATTCTGGGTGAGATCGTGCTGCATTCGCGGTGACTGTCTCGCGCTTCGTTGAGAATTTTAAAAAAACGATTGTCCCATGTACACTCAGCCCCACATGTATGGGCAGGTGGCTTATGCACCACCAAGCTATCATCAGCCCGGACCTTCTGCTTACCCTTACCAGCAACCGCCCCCACCTCCTGCGCCTGTCTACTTTGTGGATCACAATTCTTTTCGACGTGATTATGCAGCGCGCCTGGCAGAACTCACCATTAACTCCAGACCCCTCATTCAGACATTATCGATGATTGCTCAAGAGTATTCAAAATGGGCTGAGATTGTCGCTCAATGTTTGGAGGCCCACATTCGAAGGGTGAGTCGTCATTGGTTTCATTTTTATGGCATGTTACTGTCAGTTGAGTAGTTGACACATGGCTCTTATCTGTTGCTCTGCTGTGTCGCCTTGCGGTTCTACCATGTACTTAGTTACTTGTCTCGTAGTTTGAGTAAAGATATCCTCGCATGGCCTAGTGGCCCCGCTGCATGGCGGATGGAGGACGTCGTACCACTGAGAATTAGGTTGCTGTTCTCAAACGTGGCAGCTCAACGATTTTCTTTTCGATGGGGCTGTATCATGGACCTGAAGCTGACTCATGCTTGCCTTTTTGGTGTGGTGTTCTCGCATCGCTAGGTTCCTCCATGGATGAAACTCCCAGCCTTCTACTTACTCGACGCAATTTCCAAGAATGTCTACGACCCATATACGCGCTATTTTGCTCCCTTCGTCATTGGTTTGTTCCTGGAAACTTACCAGCAGGTTGACCAGGCGACTCGTAGCAAGATGGAGGAAATGCTTTTGACCTGGCGAACCGCCTCTCCGACCGGCAAGGAACTGTTCGGTGTCATCCCACAACTTTCCATTGAGCGCGGAATATGGGGTGGTGATTCGAATCCAACAGGGGTGAGTTACACTTGGACTGTCCCGCTGCCCTCACCGGACTGAACATGCTCTCCTAGGGAACGTCTAGCCAGATATCGAGAGCACAGGTCCTGAGCGAACTTGAATTTACCCTGAGCCAAAAGGAGCGCGCCCTTCAATCAAATGCTTGGGATACTACTGCACAGAGGCATGTGCAAATTCTGCAACAGGTAAGCATCATCTTGCGTCGTCATTGTTTGTATGCTCATCTCGGGCAATTCAGTTGCGCAAGCTTGTTGAAGCGGGTGTTTCTCAAGAGGAGCTCCGTCAAATCCTGACCCAGCTGAGGTCTCTTTCACAACCTCCTCAACCTGCCGCAGCCCCTCCTCCGACAACTGCTATGTCATATCAATACCCAGCTCAGCCTGCATACCCTCGCCAAGCTGCGCAATCTACATTCCCGCCTCCAGTATCACAACACTCTCCCTCTACTACTTATACATCTTACGCCTTGCCGTCCACTAATCAACCTAAAACTGAACCGGTCGACCCTACATCTCTTTTATCGAGCGTGAAATCTACAGGTGCCCCGTCAACTGATATCGCTGGACTTTACAGCGCTCTTTTGAAGGCCGGCATGGTGGCTGCCACTGGTACGCCCGTTGGTGCCGGAGCGACCGCCACTTCTGAGGACACTGTTGCGCCGTCAACGTCATCTGAAAACTTGAGTCGGGATGCTACAAGAGCATATCGCAAGTCAGTTTTGTCACAGAACATCAGGTTAACGAACGCTGATATCACGAGGTACGGTTGATACCCTCTCGCTGCTGATTGAGTGTTAATTTGGTAATGCAGAAAACGTCCTAATATTGACCGATTGTTGTATGATCGATTACCCGTCCAGTGTAAGCAGTGTGGTATCAGATTTATGGATGATACGCTAGGCAAGAAAGAGATGGAAGATCACCTTGACATGCACTTCAGACAAAACCGTAAAGCAAATCAGAGCATTGGCCGTGGACACAGTCGCAGTTGGTTTGTCGACCTTGATGTATGATTTCTCTTCTTGCTGGACCCCAAACATACTCACCGTCTTTCACAGGATTGGGTCCATGAAGGCCGTGTGGATGTGAAGGGTAAAGGCCGCGCTGACGGACCTCGGCCCACGACCAATAAGGCTGCGCTTGCGGTAGATGCAGCACGACGTGATGCTGAGCTACGCACGCAGTTCGTTGTTGTGCCACCGGGTGACGAAGCCAAGCCCCTGTCTTGTCCCATATGTAAAGAGACTCTGAAGACAGAGTTCCTAGAGGATGATGAGGAGTGGGTCTGGAAGAACGCTGTCAGAAAGGATGATAAGGTATGTCTCACCTCGTACGATATGAGTATCTCAATGACTGTCCTTTGCCTAGATATATCATGCAACATGTTATGCTGAAGCAATGAGTTCGATGCATACTCTGGCTTCGAGGTTGCGCCATGACACAGCTAGTCGGAGTAGATCTGGCACGCCAGATGCTCTCAGAGCTACGCCCCCAAGGGGCATCCCAAGTATACGGTCTTCCCAGTCCCGGTCACCTGACTCTAAACGCGCTGCTCTCAAGCGCAAGGCGAGTGTCGATGATTTCAGTCGGTCTTCTGTCAAAATGGAGAGTAACGGGACGCCGCCTATGAAGAAGATGGCGCTTGCCGCCTGAAAGTTGGATTATAGACTTTTCCACATCTTTATTGGAATACTTATTGAGCATCATCACATGTATTAAACTAGCGCACATCATATACATCATGGATTATGATTCAACTGACTTCGAATGACTGAAGTGTCCGAAAACATGTAATCAAAGTATGTAAATCCAGTTGCAAGCGTCGGCTAGTACTGTGTAGTCTTTGTTCCACGCACTTTCCGCATTCTCCAAACAAACTCATTTCTTTACTCTCAGCTAAATGCAACAACTCAACCAACAACTAGTACGTCCTATCTGATGTCGTTTTCTAACCTCTTTTCTCCGCTAGAGCAACTTGATCTTGGAAGTGGGGATTTCAAGCATAGTGAGGACCCTATCGCTCATTACCCATTCAAAACGTCCCTAACTCCCCGAAATCGCAGCCCCATCTCCTCCAAGTACGCATCTGTTTGCGACGCTTCGGCGTATCGAAGAATTCTCAAACAGTGATGTCGAAATGAAGGTATATTATTATGCTTGGTTGGCCCGTGCCACATCCGTGAACAGAGTCCGTACTGATTGAAACTTTACACGCCACCACTAGGCTCCTCTATCAGAGGAACTGACCATCGTCGTCCTTGATACGAACATACTACTGGACTGTCTTGATGTAATACAAGCATTCGTCGCGGAGGTTGAAGAGCAGGGATTGCCTGTATTGATGATCATACCGGGTGTCGTGATTTACGAGCTTGATGGGTGAGTATGGTGACGCGTTGCGTGTGTCTGTATCAAGAGCGCTCATTTGATGATGGTTTACTAGGCAGAAGAATCGCGAGAGGCTCTCTTGGTTTGCCCGCAGAGCATCGTCATGGTTGCTGAAAAAAGTGAAGGAACGGAGGTCGGTCAAAGGTCAGGCGTTGGACGAGACCTGCAAAGCCTCGCGAAATTGGAAGAAGAGGGACCTGGATGCTGTACTAGTAAGTATTGCTATAAGCCTCGTTTCATCTTTGATGATGATCATTTTGATGGTAGGAATTTGGTTCGGAACGTAGCAACGATAGTTTGATCATCGATTGTTGCAAATACTTCCTGCGGCAACGGCGAACGTTTCTATGTAGCATGGACAAGCTTTTGACCGTGGAAGCTGAAAGTGAAAGTAGGTATATGAATACTTGTGATCTGTCGCACAAAGTTCTCATACGTAACCGACGCGGGAAGGTGTATCGACTATATCACCCGGTCGCGACACATTTTCCAGCCGCGACATTGCTCAGGCTCTCTTTGGGTTTGAGGCTTCTCGCTTCAAATTCAGCGGGTATCATCCAACATATCGAAATTCATCAGTAAATTTAATACAAGCGACGCCCACGCCAGAGCCAGACGATGACGGAATGGATATCGACGATGACGCCTCTTCTGTACCTCAGCTCCTGCACCCAAGTCACTCACTAGATCTCCTGCACCTGCAGGTGATCGAGTACTTCACTGGGCTGCTTCTGGAACTAGTTGTTCGTGTAGCGGGTCCTGAAGTGCAGAGGTTTGGTTGCAACAATTCAGCATCGAAACATGCTCCTTCCTTTTCAAAAAAGGTTTTTGCAACGTGGGGTGCTCTAGAATGTTTGGACTACCTAAGCACGAAGAAATGCCTGCCTAGGACCAGTCCACGGGTGGATACCTTCATGACAAGGCCGTACGCAGGTGTGGGGGCACGGAGAGGCCAAGATTGGTCCCGACGGGACTGGGAGACGGCGTTGAAGGGGCTGAGGGAAATAGGCGATAACTGGCAAGAAGGATCTATTCGCGAGTCGGTTCCTGCCGCAGAACTTCACATCAGCCGTGTATTTGCGATGCCGATGCGGCCAACAGGGCTGTGACCGAGGTCTCCCATGAAACGCCCGCAGCAGGAATAAGATGGAATGGATCATGGGACACGCAGACCGCAGCCATGAGGCTATAGCGCCTAGTCTTGAATAGAATAAGATTGGTTATGGGGAGATGTTGACTTGACACGATGTTTTAATCACAACCCAAATTTGGCAAGGGCGAAATGAACTTTCTGTTCTCGGTTGTGTTCTTCTTGTTTGAGTTTCTCCTCTTCGCTCCCTTCTTCCTTCTTCCTTCCTCCTCCTGTCCCCTTCATGGCCAAACGACGTACAATTTACATTTTCCTTGTCCTCCTCGCTCTTGTTTTATTCGGCACCGTCGTCGTCTTATCTTCCGTCTCCTACTACCTTTCCATCAATGCTGCAGCATATCTCTCAGACATAGAGGTCCCAGTATTAGGCAACACAACACGCTGGAATGCAACGGAACATGGAAAGATTGAGAAGATACCTCGCATCATACATCAGACTTGGAAGTCGGAAACTCTTCCTGCAAACTGGAAACACCTCTCTGAGGCATGTCGAAACATGATGTCCGACTAGTCCGTATCCGTTTCATCTCCGCCAACTAAAGTTCTTATCAATATTCCAATAGCGACTACATGCTTTGGACTGATGCCAGCTCTCGCGAGTTCATTGCGGAGTACTATCCCTGGTTTCTTGACACGTTCGACGACTACGAGTTCACGATCCAACGAGCAGATGTCATTCGTTATTTCGTTCTTCATCACTATGGGGGAATATATCTCGACCTTGATGTCGGATGCCTGCGGCCTCTGGATCCGCTATTGGTATTTCCCGTCATTTTGCCCAAGACCATACCTGTGGGCGTTTCCAATGACCTCATGTTTGCGGAAAAGGGCCATCCTTTCCTCGCCCAAACCATCCACAACCTTGTTACATTTGATCATTCTTGGATATTAAACTATCCCACCGTCATGTTCTCCACAGGACCCATGTTCCTCTCCTTTCAGTACAGCCTCTATACTGCGTCCCATCCCATCACGCCCAACGAGCCAGGAGATGTTCGAATCCTGCCCAAATCTCTTTACGGCAAGAACGCTAAACCAGAAGAGGCTCCCCATTCGTTCTTCGCCCATTATTACGGCAGCAGCTGGCATGCCGACGATGCTGCATTAATCAGCTTCTTGAGTAAGTGGGGCAAAGTATTGATGTGGTTGGGTTTAGCCATATTGGTCTATGGCATCTACAAGCTCGCGGTCCCTAGCAAGCAACGCAAGTATAGTCTCAGGAGAATTGGCGGATATGATGTCCTTTTGCCTAGATGGACTCAGCGTAATGGGCGCTGGCACATCGACATGCGGTGGTCATTTCTTCCAGCATCTGGTGCTTCTACGCAGCCATCATCTCCTATTAACTCCGCTCCCCAGTCGCCGTTAGATGAACATCTTTCACTACTCCCACTTCCCTTTGAGTTGAGACCGGACTCACCCGCACCCTCGGATATTTCATCTTCTGTGGACATATTTCCGACTTCGAGTTATCGCGCGACATCATCCATTCTTGATGCTGTGCGTCGTGTACGTGACCATGCCACAGGTTTTTTGAATCTGTCTCGAGAGCCACCCGCGTTACCACGAGCTCCATCTCGAAGCCGGCGGCAGCGGTCCCGGGGAGTCATGTTCTTCCTCCCAGCTATCTTTACGCAGTCTCACAATATGGATATTCCCCCGCGCAGTCCACCCCCGCAACCATTTTCCGGACGGAATCTACCCCCTTCCTCCCAGTTACCTCCTGAGAAGCTTTGGCAAGGGGCTGAGAGTAGAGTTGGAGACGAATCAGCAGAGTTTCATCAGGGATGCTCTCAATCTCCTCGACCACCATTGGAGAATCGTCTTCCGCATTCTTCTTCGAGTCCGCTGATTGATCTTGAACAACAAAACTCATAGCATTGCGTCCGAACATTTGACTTTCCCTGACGCTACTCACACTACTCTAGTAAAAACGCTATTAAACCCTGCTTCACCTACGGCCGTGGAACGCGTTTAGATACCAGATTCTGATTTCAAATGATCATTTCTACGTATATTTCTTTGATATGCTGCACAGGACATGGCCTCATAATACGCCTTCTGTGGCGGTTTTGCAACGTTCTCCTGTTCACGATCATCCACCAAATTCTATTCATATCTATCATAGTTATAGTGTTCCTGGAGATACAATTGGGGCTGATCTGGATTCAGATGGCCTGTGATCCGTGTGTGAGGATGGAATCCAATTTTGCCTTTTACAACAGCTCCTAAGTGAGTGCTTACTAATGCGGTCTCATCGTGATTTTCTTGGTAAAACGGCGACGGATTTCATGGACGATGACAAAGTCAGCATAGCTACTGCGCTCACAACATAAGTGACGGACGGCCCGAAGGTCCAATATGAAGCGCATGCTGACGAACGTCGATCAAATCAGCCTTGACACTTCTGACGAAACTAAAGCTTACCAAGCAACGGGCCTATTGCGCGACCCAGTTGACCCGATGACCGGAATTCACCTAGTGCCTTGCCCTTGGCCAACTCAGGGTGTTCGGCTGTAGGTTTGCCTGTATCTTCGTCGAAGCCCTCGTCGCACTGGAGGGAGGCGTATGAGGTGAGCGAGCTTACGACAGTCGCAGAAGTGAAGGCCAGACAAACCGCTGCGGCTTGCAGCAGTCCGACGGCGATTTTTGGTTGGTTGGACACGAAGTGAGGGAGTATGGCTAAGAACACAAGGCCCAGTGCACAGCTCGAGACCCCGCGTTGTGCCATTTTACCCTCTCCTACTTTGGAGATAGCACGACGGACGTATCCTCCCTGTAATAGAGCACTGATTATTCCAATGGAGCCCATTAATGCTCCATTCTGTTTGTTATTCCAATCGAACACTGGTCATTGGAGTTGAGTATATGATGTCAGCGGCATTTTAACGATGACGCACGATCAAAGGTAAGGAAAGTGAGGGTGAATTCCACGCCTGAGAAGATTCCTAAGAAAAGGAAATGCAGCTTTCGCAAGACCCGCAAAAGTTCGGTCCTCTCTTGCACACTCTGCACTACGGAAGGAGTCTTCGACTTCTCGTTGACGACTTCTAGAGGATCGTCGTTACTGTGCTTTTCAGGTCGGGTATTTCGGGTTTCGGGAAGAGCAATTATCAGGAACAAAGTCTCTGCGACAAGCAGTACGAGCGTCAATAATGCCGGAGCCGCGTAGATATTCAATTCCATTTGTAGAGCCCCTATAGATGGGGGCACTGGCCTTGAGGCAAAATAGGCACCGATCGGAGGCCCAATGCAGAAACAGATAGCAAACGCTATGCCAACATGGGCAAGGGCTTTGGAGCGGTTCGCAGGCGTTGAAACGTCAGAGAGGATGGCGCTGTTGATAGTCAGTCCCAGTACCTGAATTGTGACAGATGACTGACGTAGCAAGTTGCACGTTGCCTTCACTGAGACCTCCTATGACACGAGAGAGCATATAAGAAGCAAAAGTGGTAGACTTGATCCAACTGGCGGGGAATCGGTTCAGGAACTTGATGATAAGAATGACTTCAGGACCCACATGAGCGCGGACAATATGTTTCCTATCATAGTAATCAGAAGGACATTCCTGCGCCCATACTTATCGGAGAGGGATCCTATATGCGGCGATACCAAGAACTGTAGAGTGCTGCAAATATTGAGTGAATACAACCTAAAATAAACTGGAAACACGACTCGGAGACGTACGAGAAAGCAGAGCCCATCAGACCACCTTTAAAAATCTATCAGGTCAACATGAACCTTGTCGTATGACTTGAACTAACCGAGGAAAACTACATCCCATCTCTGGGAGTTCTGTTGTGGCTTATAGAAGATGCCTCGCACCGCCGAAACAAACCGTAGCGTTCTGGAAAGGAGACCATTGGGGTCGGAGATCTCTCTCTACAGAATCACTGAAGAAAGTAGAGACACACGGGATGGGGTGCTTACCACCGTATACCACTCGATTAAGCGAGGGAACAAGGGTAGAGGGATTGTGAATGCTTTGCCGAGGCATCAGACTCATCACGTTTCTCAAAGCTTAGCAGGCACGTTCACTCACCAAAAAGATCAAGAACGAGCGACAGAAAGACTACGCGTTCTATTTTCCCCATATTCTCCTTCAGAGGCGTAAGCCTGGAGGACAATATTCACGACTCGCGTTCCGCGCAAGCACTGAATATGATATAGGCCACGTCGCCGTCAGAAGTTTGGCTGTCTAAATGATGGGAGTTCAGCTACTAGATGTCAAAGGCAGCTCGCAAACCAGTTGCAAGTACCGTAGGGCTAGTTATTTGCAGTTCGATAGATTGGATACCGAGGCTATTGTGTGGGCTATGGGTCAAGCTTTCAAGGCGGTTCATCGCATACGCACTCGGCAACGTGGGTGAAAACATCTACTTTCCCCAAAGGGCAAAACTGGGCAGTACAATAATCCCCAGGGACCCCTACGTAGCGCAAGTTTCTGCTGCTATGAATCTAATGTATTTGATGCTTCTATCTCTGCATCATCATCATCCAATTCCCCAACTTGATTTGCTGCTACTACACCTCGGAACTGCTGGTCTTCAGAGGCCTGAGTAAGACCAGTCTGGAAATGCGAACTTGTCTCAGTCTTGGTAACTTCTCGTAATGCCATCGTAGCATACGCGGCCGTGCCAAGTGTCAAGTTAATCTGGAGTGCGCGAAATTTCCCGTCATCAACAACAGCTGGTGGGTCAAATCCAAGGAGCTTGTCCTCATCTGCCTGTGCGAGCGGGACGTCCGGGTCTGTGTACCTGAGTATAGACCACGAGAGATCTTTTGGGAGCTGGATGATTGTTCGGTAGGAGCCATTGAGAGTGTACTCCCTGGTGATGTTGTGTCAGTGTCAGTCATGATAAAACAGGTCTGGCGTACTTTTGCTTGCGGATAAAGTTATCGGGGTCGAGACCGTCCAAGCGCAGGAATTCCCGATAGCGCTCCCCGAGTGTGCCACCTGGATAATCGACATCTCTACCCGGGAGTGGCATGATTACATCGAATATCGAGTACTGGTGGGCATCCTCCTTAGTGAGTATTTTGATACTTGGTGCAACATAAGCGGCCTTTGCAGCTTTCTTGCGCTCACGAGAGCTCAGGCCTCAAAGGGCGAAATTTCAATTAGAAGAAGATAAAAAATGGAAATGCAAACTAACCCTTTCCCTCTGTGTTGGCTTGCTCCTCATCATCGTCCACTTCCATCCCATCATTCTCTCCACTCCCTCCCTTGGCGGCTGGCTCGCTCACGAAGACGAGATCACCAGGTACCGCTTTGTCAGGACCATGTATGCGAATTCGTTCCGAGACGATAGCATTCCACACGTAGGATTGGTATGCATGGACATACATGAGCCGCAGGTTACGAGGAATCTGATTGAACTATATGAACAGCAGTTCCTCGAAAAAAATCTTGGCATACCGTGGACAGGGCACCCATTGCGTTCCTGGTTTCTCCACCTTGCTTCTTGTAGCTCTCAAGAATACAGCGCTCCGCAACAACCCGTCTGGGCATTAGAGCCAGGGCTCGATCCAGATTGCCATCCACTAACCACGCATCACGGGCTGCGACAACTTCAGGGTGTTCCCCAGGCCGATTCTGAAGGATGAGCGAGACAGCTTTATGCCAGTCAGATTTCAGAATTGCTAAGCCAATAGAGTGAGTTGGTACTGCAGCCGTCCCAAAGCGCTGCATTCCTGGAGTTATACTTCAGACGAATCAGCGGTTTATCGGATATCGAACTCACCGTAGTAATTGATGAACCCTTTGTGCTTAATAGAGTTCATAGCACGGTCAAGAGTCTCTACATTTTCTACCTGAACATTACTTCATAACCTTGTCAACCAATCCTCAGAGAAGTACCACGAAACATACCGAAGTGTGATAACGAATGCATTTCCTTTCAGCATGCCAAGCTCTAAGCCGGCCTTGCGATAATTGAAATCCGCTATTCTGACTCCACGGTCGCCACGCTGGGATAGTATTTCTTGCACGGACCGCCTGTTGGATTGATTCGCAGATTTCCATACATCCTCCACAGTTTTGTTTCCTCGTCGCAACGACACGCGCTGGACAGTGACACCGCGTTTGTCTTTTGTCCCTGCGACAGACAAGTCTTTTACGTTTACATGGAGAGTACGTGATAAGTAGCCGAGAGCATCTTGGGTATCGCGATTGGTTTTCTGGAGAGTGAAGTGAATGTAAGGAGGATGATTTCCCCTATCTGAGCGGTCGCCTCGATCTACAATGAAATTTTTTTTTAAAAATGATAAGAAACTTATGGTGAAACATACTTCCATGACCACCCCGACCGCCACCCCGACCACCGTGTCTTGACCACTTTATAACTATGCGAGATCCATCGTCCCCAGCAGGAGTCGACATATCAGTCTCGCTGTCAAGCTTCCCGCCAAATAACTCTCGAACAGCCTGATGCAAAGCCGTCCGATCAGTTTTGGAGGAAATTGGCTGCCAAGTGGTAAGGGTACATAGTAAGATAACGTAGTCATCTCATCTTACCTCACTGAGGACTTTTCTGTGATCTTCTCTTTCTCCTCCCTGCCGGCCACCACGACCTCGTCCGCGACCACCGCGCCCACCACGACCACCTTGGTTCTTTCCTCTTTTCCCTGTGCCTTCATTCTGCAACACATCCACTTCTTCTGATAGTTTCGACGCATCTGGGGTTTCAGCACCGTCCTCGGTGGTTTTGGTTTGTCGACCTCCCCAACCGCTGTCGGTCGCTCTCGGAGGCTCACGGCCCTCAAGGAACATATTTTTCAATTGGTCGATAGAAGCCTCGTTGAGATACGGAGTCAATTTTTCCGTGAATTGGTCGTTCCAGGGGATGTCCGCTGGGGTGGAATCATCTTTGTCCTTTGCTTCAGCGCCAGCAGACGGTTCATTCTGACCTTCCTCTGCAGTGTTCAGCTCGGCGCTGGCGATGGGCTCTTGGGGTCGGACCATTAAACCTTCAGCAACGGTGGTGCTAGAGCTCCCCTCGTTAGTGCCTTTGCCCTTCTTCGAAGATGACTCTGGCGTATCCAATGACTTTAGATGAATCACTTGGTGGTCTTGATTCACTTCAAACACCAGGAAGTCCGTGAACCTATGAAATGTTTATATTCAGTCGCTCTACTTTGAATATAATAAAACACTTACCGTTGTTTTATGATACCACTGATTGGAGAAACGTCCCGGCTGATATACTCGGAGATCCCGACGTCGGTCTGAAGGACCTGACGAAGTCCGTTCGGAGAGAACGTAGGAGCTATGCCCAGGAGGGCATGGCTAGGAGGAAGGACGCTTTCAGCCGGAGCTGTTGAGGAACTCTGTATTAAGTCTGCAGCAGCAAGCGCAGAACTCAGGAGCGGGGAGGTGTCTGCGATGATAGGCCCATCATCGGTGAGCTCGTCTACTTTGGTGCGTTTGGGAGAACGAGCGAGTTCTTCATCGTCTTCACGCTGGCGGACAGCTGAAGAGGACATTTGGTTGATCGAGAACAATCAAAAAGCCTGAGAATAGATAAGATAGCAAAACCATTTTTATCCTTGATCGACATAGATTAAGTTCGTCCTGCTGACCATCATGTCGTCTCCCCATCTCCAGACATACAATGAACGAGCAAAGAAACACGCCAACAAAGCTGCAAAGGCGTTGCTCGAGATCATGGAGGAAAAGCAGTCAAATCTCTCTGTCAGTGTCGACGTGACTAAAACCAAAGACTTCTTCGACATTATCGAGGCAGTTGGTCCTCATGTTTGTCTTATCAAGGCATCTGTCGTTCTTCCGAGCTCTCACTTAATGCTTATGGCGCTACTGAAAGACCCATATCGATGTACTCGAAGATTTTGACGCCACTGTGATTGACCGACTCCGAGAGCTTAGCGAAAAGCACAACTTCTTGATATTCGAGGATCGGAAATTTGCCGACATCGGTAAGGTGTTCAAGGTTTATGATGACAGCTTACTGAGTGTCACGACTCTTAGGAAGCACTGTGGTATTGCAGTATTCGAAAGGGATCTATAAGATCGCAGACTGGGCTCACATCACCAATGCTCATGCTGTTCCGGGGCCATCGATTATTACCGGTCTCGCCTCGGTTGGCATTCCCAAAGATCGGGGCCTCATTCTCCTGGCGGAAATGAGCTCCAAGGGTGCACTGACCACCGGGTCATATACTGAAGATGCGGTTCGCATGGCTCGAGCTCGCAGGGATTTTGTTATCGGCTTCATTGCTCAACATCGCATGGAGGGTGTCGGTGCATCTGATACCGACAACATTGCGGGAGAAGATTTCTTGGTTCTCGCGCCAGGAGTAGGCTTAGATGTTACAGGTGATGCTATGGGTCAGCAATACCGCACTCCAGAGCAAGTCGTTTTTGAAAGTGGTTGTGACGTTATCATCGTTGGAAGAGGCATTTATGGCAAGGGTGAAAATGTGGATACCATGGAGGTTCTCAAGCAAGCTCAGAGATATCAAGCTGCTGGTTGGAAAGCATACAAAATGCGTGTTCAACACGCATAAGTAGCGGGGTGTGCATAACCATACGAGCTTACCTAGAAATAACCCCACCATAAGTTGTGTAATGGCACCCCATATCTTTATCCGACACCACCACCATCTAGCGTCTCTGTTTCCTGCTGTCTCCTATCCTCCTCTCTTGCTTCTCTTTCTTCTGCCTCTACGACTTCGACATCGAGAGGGAATGTGAGTATTGCAGCAATACCCGTCAGCTGATTCAACTCTGTAACCTCTTAAGCATAATGTATAGGAGCACATTTAGAAGCATACGTTGACCGGATTCGTGCATGCTTGAGAACATGACAACTTCTGCACCCTTTTGTTGCACTCCTTCGACGAGTTCAACGTATGTCTTCCGCAGCTTCGGGTCACTCGCACTGTCCGGTTTGCGTAAGCTATAGTATGCCAATGTGCGACACAAAATCATCTTACCGGAAAAGCTCGTCGGAGATGAGGAGTGTCCCTATGGCTCCACGATCTGCCGCTAGACGGACATGATCAGGACCATACCACGCGCGCATCTCGTCCACACCAAGCATCTTGAAGAACCTGTCGAAAGAAATTAGCATTAACAGTACAGCTGCCACCACGTGCACGCATACTTATCAAGAACCACTCCCTCGCGCGCAAATTTAGTTTCCTTAAGCTGTGCAACGATCTGAAAGGGCAATCAATGCACCTATGCAACAAAAACTATACAAACGAACGTACCTCTGGGCTCTTGAGGACTTCGACAAGACTGTGGACGTGCGCGCTACTGACATGCACTTTCACGGTCTTTTCCCGCAAAGCCTTTGACAATGTCTTGTCTCCCCTCCTCCCTGCTTCTGTCATCATAGCATTGAAAACACCTTCTCGTACCCAGCCCGGGCTTGCGAGCACAATTGCTCGCAGACCAGGTGACGTGTAAGGTATGTGTCGCACAAATGCGTCATAGAGTGTGGCGTAAAATCTCGCCATCGCCTTCTCGTACTGAGACGTTCCAGGCGCGGAAGCCTTGCGTGGTATTGGAACCGATATCCGATGGGTGACAAGAGTCATGTGTTGTGAAAGGAGACAAAATGCTGCTGTGCCTTCTCCGCATACGACTGCGCCTACCTCTGCGCCGCGTCCTGGCACACAAGATTCCTTGACGCGGGCAAGGGCTACACTGTCCCATCCGTCAATCTTCTCGATGCGCACATCGCGGTTACTCTCGATGTCAAGCGTGTGGAATGCGCCCATCTTCACATGTCGATTTTCAGATGCGACGGGGCCAGATATGTGCAATGATGCAGTTGTTGTGGGTGCTGCAGATGAAGATCCTGCAGGAGATGAAGCTTGATCCGCTGATGACGAAGGTGCTCCTGATGAGGAGAATTCGACTCGGGATACCTGGATGGTGAGGTTCAACTTGACACGATGAGATTCTGTAGATCCAGTAGCAGATACATTCTGTACGCGACTATCAATAATTTAGCATGTAATAGAATCTCCGATCGCGCAGGTGTCGTACCGAATGGCTGGTGCTCGCACAAGGTCACCTTGTTGTATGATGTTGTAGAGATGCCACATATCTTCATCGTCTTCGGGTCGGAGGTTGACATAGCCCTGTTCAAATCAATCAATTGATTACTTCCTAAGTAACACCATGAACGACTTACAGACCCGTTTTTGTCAACAAATTTACCGACAAGCTTCATCGTGCAGGGTGATTGATGTAAAGTCCTGAACTCTGCAGCTGAAGCTGAACTGCACCCAAAGGGGGTTCCTAAACAAGTAATCACACTCAGTCACTCTCTGACTCGTAGTTCACTGAGCTCGCTGTCGTCCGCACAATTCTCCATTCGCAGTTCGCAAGAGTCGTAGTAGAAAATATGAACAGTGTGTGAGTCAGAAATGAGCACACAGCAGCTTCTACGAGCTCACCGTGACCAGAATACATTCAAAATTAGACTCTCTAGCATCGCGTCTCGTAGAATCCAATGATTTGCGAGAGCAAGATGAAGAAGACGACGAAGCTATCTTTGCAGAACTTGAAGCAGAGATAGAGAACGACGCTGATGCAGCAGTGCGAGATCGGGGCCTAGAGCAGCTTAGGCTCGAGTGAGTCGTGCTCCATTGGTGTTCAACGACCGACGACCGACGTAAACGTCTGCAGAATGCAAAGAGCCAAAGAGATGAGAGAGAATGCCCATGGGCGATACATGGAGATCACAAACGAGAAAGAGGCCATCCGGATAAGTGCGTGAGTCGCTCACTCTGTTCGTCTCGTTCCTTGCTACATTGCCGTGCTTTCAGGAATGAACCGCACTGCGTGATCCATTTTTACCATAGTAATTTTAGGAGATGTGAGATCATGGACAAGCATCTCGCAGTGAGCAATGTTTCGTGTCTCGAAGAAATGAGATTGCTAACGGACTCGTATCAGAAACTCGCGCCGAAATACTATGCCACGCGTTTTATTCGTGTCTTCGTGGAGAATATGCCATGGCTAGTTGAGAAGCTTGCGATTCAAGTCCTTCCATGCCTGATGTGCTTTGTCGACGGAATCTCAAAAGACCGGTATGTCTGATGAGTTCTTGTCAATGACATTCAGTCATTCATGGATTCTTAGTCTTATTGGATTTGAAGAACTCGGGAACAATGACGCATTTGAGACTGCGGTACTTGAGCTGAGGCTAGCGAATAGCGGTGGCGATCTTCTCTATAACCTCATCACCTACGGCTAATTATCCTTCCACAGGTGTCCTTCAAAAGGCACGAAATGCTTATGAATCCGGTGTCACGTACAACGTCTCGTCATCTTCAAACACAAGGAAATTACAAAGAGGTGGACAAACAGATCAGGATGACGACGAGTTTGATTTATGATGGTTTGGTCCATCGTTCTGCTTGTTGTCTCGTTTTCCTAATGCTATGCGTAAATTGTGCCAGTCACTCTTCACCAGGTGTCTTATACCTCCTAATAGCCCTCATCCTCACTTCAGCATGGTTGACGATGGGTCTCGGATACCCCAATTGATCAGCGATCTTGGCCGAAGGGTTGTGGATCTCTGCATTCGTAAACAAACTTCAATTAAATGCTGAGAAACCAATCAGCATGTACTTACCAGGTTCATAGAGACTCTTCAGCTCTGGAACGAATGTCCTTATAAAATTACCCGTCGGATCTGCCTTGGAGGACTGTACATAGGGATTGAAAAGCCGGAAGTAGGGCGCTGGGTCTACTCCAGTGGATGCACTCCATTGCCAACCCCCATTGTTGCTCGCGAGATCACCATCAATGAGCTTTTCCATGAAATACTACGAGGGCTCGTCAGAGAATCGCATGAAAATAAAGAGGAGAGCTCACGCGCTCCCCTAGCCGCCAGTCCAACATAAGGTCCTTCGAAAGGAACATAGCTACAATCATACGCATCCGATTATGAGTCCAGCCTGACAGTCTAATGAATCAATATTTCGAAGGATCGATATAAAACATACCCATGGTGTTTATTTGTCTCATCGTGGCATCGACGATAGGAATGCCGGTCTTCCCTTCTTTCCAAGCGTTCAGATGCTCCTCGTTGACCTCCCACTTGACACCAGCGAATCTCTCCTGAAAGGGTCGACCCATGGATACTCGCGGGTAGTATGCAAGGACACTGGTGTAGAAGTCTCGCCAGGCTACCCATCATATATTAATTACGCGTCCAGGGGACTGAAAGAAACCCACCGAGTTCCTGCACCCAGCGGCCTACGCCTGACGACCGTCCAGCATCCACTTTCTGAATTCCAAGAAGCTTCATGGTTGCACGAACACATTCCCTGATAGAAATGACCCCAGCAGAGAGGTAAGGGCTCAACCGCGACGTAGTATCCTTGTCCCCTCTGTCACGAGCCTCGTTATACAAGAGGATTCGGCTGCTTTCATTGGAATTTTCTGCCCCATCAGCCAGAGGATCAACTGCTCCAAGCTGCGTCGTGCGTGCTTTGGTGTACAAGAACCGAGAGAGAGTCTGGATAAATGTTTAATTGGGATGCACTCTTCCAGTATAATACTTGCCTCTTGAGCAGAAGATGTTCCTGCTGGCCAAATCTTGGACATATTGGCATTCTCTGCAGGATCAAGTTCGAAGCCAAGCACTGAGATGGGTACATCAGCATCAAATAACGGTCCGAAGGCGGGATTCTCCCTGGTTGTCGAGGAGTTAGGTTTTGGAGATGGGTAGTCGTCCAGATAATCTAAGAGGTTCGAATTTAAAATGTTGATCCAGCGTCGCTGATACGGCGAGTAGACCTGAAAGGCACAGGCTGAGAATAACAAAACAAGTGGTAGAAAGAACATACTGTGTATGCCCTCCCATCCTTCGTTTTCACGACGCCTGGCTCGATAATACACCTATCGTGCACATACGTGGGTCTGATCCCCGCGTTCTTGGCTAAAGAGCAGACTTCGAAGTCACGTCGAAGCTCGTCAAGCTCGTATTCGATGTTCGCGAAGAGTTGAGTGGCCTGAAGAGTCTGTAGGACGGAGATGATACGAGTCGGTACTGTCTTCCGTGGCGTATGCGTGATTGTGTAAAGGGGAATATTTAACTTTGCAAGCTCGTCCTATAAAAACTAAATTAGCTTCCCATAATCGAGTACGAGTTGCATGACATTTCACCTTCACGAGTGAAAGGTTACGAAGAACAAAATCGATTCTTGTTTTGCTCCTGTCGTGTGCAATATAATCCTGAGGGCTCAAAACATGCAAAACTACGAGCGGGATTTGATCTTCGACAGCCTGAGAAGACGCAAGGGCGAGGGCTTTATTATCGGAAACTGGAACAGGGAGTCAAACGGACACGCATGTTGAAAGGCAACACTTACTCCGCAGGTCTCCCATCCTCATCCAGTAAACCACTGATTGTCCTTTCGAGGGTTTCTGTAAAACATTGCGCAATGCATCCAGGAGTTGTAGGAATGGCGGGTCAGTCTGGACGGCAGCTGCAGCTTCTGCCGTTGCAATTTTTACGGGTTCGAAGGGAGAGTTGGTCCTGCCTTTCTTTGACATCGCCAGTGGGCTCGGGCTACGAGCTCTCTTCATCATGGTCGTAACGAAAGAAGGAACAATGGACTTCTAGTCTGAGTCCGTTGCAATATGCGATTATTAGTCCACATCGTGCTTCGGCTGTCGATCGTATGACATCATCCGATTCTGAATCAGACAGCAACAAACCTCTACCCCTTTCGAAGACGAAAATTCCCCCCCAAAGTGGTAGAAGGACACTACAACGGCACTTACTGATCAGCTGGGGCGTGTGCGACTAGGTGCTCAATCTGAAAGTGAGAAGATTCAAGAAGCAAATCAGCAAATCACTGGGTTTCTTTTTGTCCCTAAATTTCATCAGGAAAAACCTCATATTTCCGTAGCCCTGGTGGCAGCTATATAGCGCTATATAGGGAGGAATATGGCATCTCCGTGCAGAGACGATGCTGGACGTCTATTGACGGTTTCCCTCATAGAGTCTCGAGACGGACTGGTCACGAGTCTAACCAGAGATAGTAAGAGCTCAAGTTGAAACATCGAAGCAATTACCGCAGCAGTGGCGCAGCTGTTTCCTAGATGAAAACTCCGCCGCGGCCAGGTATTATCGCTCCTATTATATATGTGGAGCTAACTTACTTCAAGTCCTTGATCAACCTCACTATGACTACTGTCCCGTCTGCAAGTCAGTGGGGATCCCCAACTGCAAGCAGGAGAGCACTCCTCATACATGGCTTAAATTCGTCTTCGCACACGTTCCACCGTGTTGCATCGGCGCTGGCAGCCAAAGGCAGGTCTTCTTCGCTTAAGCCTTTTGACAGCGCTAATATATCGACAACATCGTAGGATACTTGGTCCTTGCTCCAAACCTTCTTGGACATGCTCTCAGGAAGCCTGGAGTTGACTTTCAAGTCCAGACATTGGCAAACGACCTCTTGCCCTACCTTGAGGCTGCTGAGTATGATATCGTCATTGGCCACTCAATGGGCGGGCTCGTGGTATTATCGCTGCTCAAGTACCTGCCAAAAACTAGGCCTACTTCGGTGGTTCTCATCGATTCATCTGTGGAGTTGACCGCAGAGCAGAAAGAGGATCGGAAAGTCAAGTTTGCCATCAATATCAGAACTAACCCCACCGCAGACGATTATATGGCATTGAATCCTCTATGGACGAGAGAGGATGCCATTTGGAGAGTGTTGGGGACCCATATTGGCAGAGTGACCAACTCTGATGATCACATGGGCGTCAGTGTTTGCGAGTAGCGTTCCAGAATCAACTGTGCTGATGGTTTTCTACAGGGCAACGTGCCATGGTCATTTTCGCATTTGTTTGCCGACAAGCCTGCTGCTGCCACATTGACGTTTCTGATCGCAGATCCGCGATTTGGTGATGCTTCGAAGCTGGAGATTGTCGCAAAATTGAA
>QFEN01000128.1:0-51517 GCA_003316125.1 Auricularia polytricha
TAGTATTCTCTTCCTATTCCGGACAACCCCTATTAGTTCCGGCCGCTTCGGCCGAGCTATCTCCGACCGGTCATTGTTATCCTCCTCTGAAAATTAAGGGCATGTACTCGGGTAAGGGGCGCAGCGCACGAGCTGAAGCCTAGCCCTTCAGATCCGCCCTTCAAGCACAGTCTTAACAGTATCACATACAGTTAGGTTATCATTTCCTTTCATTGCTACTATCATTGTTGTATTGAATTTGTTGTGTTTTCATCCAATGCACATCAATTATATTGGACGAGTTGTCAAATGCGGTTGATATCATTAAGGTTTCAAATTACTACATATGGTGATATCAATGTGACAGTCACGCTATCATGGTGGTGGCGGTGGCAAGAGGTGGGGAAAACCTTAATTCCTGACATGGTGCTCATCATTATATAAGCTAGAAAACTCTAATGTACAGCCACCTGAAGTTTTGAGAACCTCGTTCTGAGTTCCTCTATAGAGGTGTAAGATCTTAATAAAAAAAGTAACTGAACACTGGAAGGCCCCCATTTTTACTACTTAAGAACACATCTAGATAGTCAGATCAATGAGACAAGAGTGTGCAATGAAGCAACTAGCCAATTCAATCTGACCAGTTGTAAAAATTGAGAACATGTGACCAATATAACATGAGACGCGTGAAGATTGATATGACGCGCCCATCAATGCCTTGTCTCTCCGCTGCCTCTGGCAGCCCTCATACAGCGGTTTGTCTGAGCAGAACAAGGAGAATGTACCTGTAGGATTGGGTTCTTGTACTTAATGTCCTGCCCTCGAGTTGAGTGGGTCTGTTCTCTCCAAATGAGCCCGAACATTCCTCTAGCCTAGTACTTTGTTTGTTGAGATTTTCTTCTGTTTCTTTCTGTTGATCCGCTGCTGCTTCCATTGCGCCGCTACTTCTTCCGTTGATTTGCCATTCTGCATGCTCTTTGATCCATTGTAGTACCTCATTTCTGTCTCAAAATCACACATTATGCTCTCGAAATCATGCTTTACATGTTCATTTATATTTTGTGTCGTAGTTTTTGTCATGTGTTTGTGTATTACTAGGGATCTGCACGGGTAACCCATGAGTATCCAGGAACTAACCTGTACCCCTACCGCCAAAACCCCTACCCATACCAAGGGGTACAGGTATCACTGTGGGTACCACAGGTATGCATGGGTACAAGACCCCTGGCAGGTACATCACAGGTACAACCAAATTTGAGTGCAAGAGAGTATAGTACTGACAAAATGTATACTACCATTGTACCTTGATATCATCCCATCCATCCCCCATTACTTGGTCATCACCCTCGACATCAGCCATGGTTGCAACAGCCTTGACATCATCATCCTTGACAAGGCCCATCAACGACCAGGATCCAACACAGAGTAGTGCACGTGTTGTCTTCTTACTTGAGGGTCTTATATGAAAAGTGTGTAAAATGCAGTGACAATCACAACTACACTTTGATAAGACAAATAGTTGCCAGCTCCTCAAGTTCACAGTCAACAGATTTTCTACTTCTCGGTTGATAATGTGTTGTTCGTGGGTGGTCAAAGAGTAATTAGATTACCTTCTTGTTGAAAGACAATGTCCTCCTGAATGTGTCTGTGGTTCCTTTGTATAGGAAGTATCTGTTAGGTATGTTACACCCTAGTAGGTTGTGTCTCAACCTATGAAAGTCTGTTTCAGCTTGGTCATGTTCTCCTTGTTTGAGTCTCTCTTCCTGTAAAAGAGAGGGCTTATACACGTAAAGCTTAGCTCAGATAGCAATAAAGAAGTGTTATATAGTCAACCCCTGTAAGGTACTATGTAACTTAATGATCAATGTGTCTTAGTCTTACTTCAAGGCAACTCATTGGCCTGCACTTATCTATGTCTTGCCTGATCTCACTCTCAAATAGTGTGATAGGTGTAAAGTGGGAAGTTATATTTCATGGGTGCAAAATGGGCTCCTTTTATACCTTTTGGGAGACCAGATTACTAAGCATGATTCATCACATGGATTGGTAAGAATGTGCTTACAAACCAGGCCATTTGGTGTGTTGAGTCAGCTTGTTTACTAAGTAGTTTACAAACACAGTGTAGTCTTACAAAGCATGATGAATAAAAGACATGAGTCATTTCATGGATTGGTAAGAATGTGCTTACAAACCAAGCCTTTTGGTGAGATGAGTCATTCTCTTTACTAAGTGGATTATAAATAAGGTTTCAAGTCTTACAAACCATGACAAATCAATGACAAAACATGATGAGTCAGGTTGAATATCTTACAAACCATGATGGATCAATGACAAAATATGATGAGTCAGGTTGAATCCTTACAAAGCATGATGGATCAATGACAAAACATGATGAGTCAGGTTAAATCCTTACAAATCAGATTATTTCCCAGTCACATGACATGCTTACAAACATGTGAGGTGGCAAATGAGAAAGTCTGATGGCTGACTAAGCCTAGAAAAATAGAAAGATAGGAAAAAGCCACATAACAAACAGAAAAAAATAGAGAATTGGGTCTGAGCCACATAACAAACAGAAACAAATAGAAAATTGGGCGTCAGACATAAAAGTCACAATACCACCAAACAAAATAGAAAACAAATAGGGAATTGAGTCTGTGACACAAAAAATCAGAAAACAAACTAATGAATCAGGGAGAAATGATAGGGTCACTTTGTGATAGGATAGAGTACAGTTCATTATACTTTCCTTATCACCTTATATACACACATGTCATGGTATGAATCACATACCATGCATGACAGCGTTGATTGAGCCGAGAGACAATTATGCACATGAGAGAGAACGAGACAGCCGCGACTAAAAATGTGTTCGACATCAACAGACGTAGCTACAGTGTGTTATAACATGTAAGTTATTAGCACATACAAAAAAAGAATCTTACCGGGTATTGTGAGATAATCCAGGGCCATACAAGAGAGATGGGGGAATGTGTGACGGCACTCGTGCCACCAGAGCAGGGCATCGTCAACATCTTCAATATTGGTCGCAAGGTAGGCATTGAGTTCATTCTGCATGATGCGTTGCTGGGGCTTAGCAAGTGCGGGCAAGCTGTCAAAAATATTCTCAAAGTCCCTCTGGGGACCAGTCAGTCAGTAACCACCAGTATCTGAGTGTGCTCACATACCTGGTGAGTACTAGCAGAGTCATCGTCATCATTCAGTGCCCCGTCAGGAGGGATTCCATGAGATTGATAAGATATTGTATACTGGTTGTGAACTAGAGCCTTGGCCATAGTAATCCATTCCACCTGCCATCCTGCCTGCTTGAAGTATTGTAGTTTGTGGCGAGGGTGGAGAACTGCAACACCTAAGTAGTGAGTTAATTTGAATGAATGAAAAAAAAACATACCCATGGCAATGCGGTAAATGTTTGATGAGTCTGTGAGTGAATAATAGCGGTTGAGGGTTTTTTTCGCAAGTCTGAGGGCAGTGCGGATGGCTGGCTGAAGATGGGCCTTGTTGATGATGCAGTTGGTGAAGGTGGTGTCGATATGGTCCATCGCCGGTATAACCATAGCGAGGTTTGGTGTTGAACGAGAGAAAAACATTGTTGTGTGTTTGAGGATCTTACATCATTGTGATTAGTCAGCAAATCAGCGGTGCTCAATGTCATCACTCACCTTCAAAACATCACATAATTCTGTTGCCAGTGTCCACTCTTTGTCGTCTAGCTCATACTCTCCCAATCCCAGTTTGTGTTTGTCGGTAATTTGGTCAATTGCGGTCCGGTACTCCAGCGCAAACTCCAACATATCAAATGTGGAATTCCAATGAGTTGCAACATCATGTGGCATGTTTCTGACTCCCAGCTGCAAGTCCTTCAAGATCCCATGCCAGGCTGGCAGCAGGGGGGTGGTGGAGTGAATGAGTTTAAAGGCAAGTTTTCGGAGCTATGCAAACTGGTGAGTTTTTTTTCCGTTGGATTTGATAAAATGAACTCACTTTGATGAGTATGAGCCTGATAGGACAAATATTGTCATGGAGTTCACGTTGCTCATCTGGTGTAAGTAATGCAACCTCATCAGCCCACCCTGGTGCATCATTGTCGGCCTCCTGATCACCATCTTCCACAGTCACCCGCTCTTCGAGCTCCATACCCTTCGCAAGATGATCAAGGGTTTCATCCCCATTTCATTTCAGTGGGTCAAACTGACGTATTAGTGACTTCACAATGAGGTTTACGACATGGAGGAAGCAACACGTCTGTGAGTTTTTGCCCTCAAAGTGTGTGACA
Source organism: Auricularia polytricha (assembly GCA_003316125.1). Taxonomy (NCBI): domain Eukaryota; kingdom Fungi; phylum Basidiomycota; class Agaricomycetes; order Auriculariales; family Auriculariaceae; genus Auricularia; species Auricularia polytricha. Next base: position 4,277 of record QFEN01000128.1, read on the forward strand.
TTGTCAGCTAACTCAGATATCATAGTATCATTGTTCGACACGTTATTGGATGTTATACTCAAGATCTTCAAGATTTGTGATCAATGTGGTAAGTCTTTCCTATTCATGTCAGTACATACCTTGTCTGATATCCCAAAGTCTTGCAGAATCTTTGTGAATGCTTCCACAAGGGTCACACCACTGTGTGACTACATGTTGCCAGTAAGTACATTGTTCATAGACATAGATTAACTAATTGCTCACCTTTGGTACCTCTACAATGTCTAGAATCATAGCCATAGGCTTGCCCTCATGCTCAAGATGCACAGACACTGCCACAAAGGCTTTGTGATCGGGTGACATCCATGCATCTGTCGTGAAGTTAAGTTCGCCTGCGTATTTCTGGAGCATGTTTGCTATTTGTTAAGACTGTGTTCAGGAAGCAGATCTGACAGGGCTTGGCTTCAGCCCATGCGCTGCACCCCTTACCCGAGTACTGCCCTTTAACTTCTTGGGCGAAATCAGAATGGACGGCAGAGATATAGCTCAGCCGAGTTAGGCGGAACTGATAGGGGTTATCCGGAATAGGGAGAGAAGACTATCCCAAACTAAGTCCGGATAGAAACTGATACTGAGTAGACTACCCGAAGGTAGAGGCAGAGGGGTTTAGTCTTAGGGATGTTATCCCGAGACTCAGAGGTAGGTTGGAAAGTAGGATTCCGAACCGAGGGGAAACACAAGGAAGAACTGAGTCTAAGATGATATTCGAACTCAGGATGTACTACGGTTTACAAGGGTTTATATACTATAGAATATGCGACAGGAATGCAGTGAGCGGAGTTCCGAGGCTGTGAGAGGAACATATGGAAAGGCTAAGTTTGACAGGCGCAAAGGTAACTGACACAGGCCGATCGTAAGGAACAAGGAGGAAAAGGAAACATAAAGTGGGAAACCAGAATGGAGGCGGAAATGAAACAGAGACAGGACGATCGAGAATGGAGACAGAACTTAAGGGTCAGGCAGATCCGGATGGATAGGGGTTATTACATATGGGGAATAGAAGCGGGATAGGAAGACTAGATCGGATGATAACATGGAAGTCCAGTCCGGAAATAGGGGCTAGAATGCGGGATATGACACTATTCACTCACGTGTTCGCACAAAGACCAGACGGACATCATGCAACACTGTAGATGGTGAAGGGATATACTATTCTGGCCTGCCAGTCTTCATGAGGAAATGAAACCCTCAATCATTCACAACTTCAAATGGACGAAAACTTTCAGAAACCCAACAGACAATTTCAGCCCTTAAATGTGTGAACTAGGTTGGTCTTGTGTACTGAAGGAAGTACTTACTTTGTCTCTGTTTTCATGTGCTGACGGTGCAAAAAGGTCACCTTCCCTTTGCCCTTTCATTTGAAAGAGGCTGTTATTGTGCCGGTCGTGAGTATTCCTTGCACAATGGTTTTGTGTGCCTCCCTCGCATTTTTGGTTTGAGCTGCAGCAGCAAGTGCATCTTCCCCCCAGCAGTTTTTAACATGCTTACACATATTTCCAGTTGACCTCGCATCTCCAGTATCGAGGAAATGGTGGATTTGTTGCTGACAACCTTTTGCAGCACATTTGAATATGTGGCATCGTCAACCATTTACATACTCAATGTCAGCTTCAGGATGAAAAAATGCATAGACAGGTGAGTTCCAGTCTTTTTTCAGACACTCTGACATTTATTTAGTGTGTGTCCGGTGATGAGCAGATTGACAAACCAAGTTCTGCCTCCGAGGATTCTCCATCATCAATGTTCTTGCCATTGTGGGAGGTGTCTGAGTCAGTGTCATAGATAATTATGGTATTGAGACCATCCTCGTCTTCTTCGGTGTGAACAGTGGCCTTATGGCTGCTTGGGAATGTGGGTGTGGGACTTGAGCTCCAAGAAGAAGAAGACTCAGAGTGTGTTTTGATTGTGGTACCCTTGAGTTTTTTTGAGGTTGTGATAGTAGTACTGCTATGGCTGGCTTTTTGTTTGAGCTTGTTGGCTCCTTCAGCCAAAGCCTGGGCTGCCTTTGTCGTGAGCTTTGTTACCCTTTTGCCTAACTTAGACATTGTACCGTAGATCTAGATCACAGGGTTATGAGAAGATTTGTTTAATTTTAGATTGGCTTCTGAGTATAGTAGGAATAAGGTTTTGATGTCCTGTACGGTTGTGACAGCTGTGACACCAAACATGGATAATTGAATAGACGGGTATCCATGGGTTAGGGGTCTGTCAAACTGAACCCCTACCCATACCCCTAGAGACCCGTACCCCTTACCCCCACGGGTTACCCTTACTCCTGCCAATCCCTATGTATTACTTGCTTTCAATTGATATTGTTGCTCTCAGACTTATTTATGTGATCGAAAATAGTTACTATATAAGGCTAAATTACAGTGACTGTAACGGTGTCACGGTAGTGGGGGCCCCATCCGAAGTTGCGTCAGGTGTATGTCATGAACTCTTATTTCCCCCACCTCTTGCCTAATATACATACAAACTCAACGTACAAAGGACAATAAACAGTGTACTAATATGTAATGTCCGAGTCCACACAAGGTCATCCTTCAGGACCATGAAAAACGAGATGTTTGGCTAGACAAAAAGGATCCAGAGTAAGCCGGAAGGCTCAAAGAACTACCAAAGAACAAAGAGTACCCTGATTCAGTCTATACCACTCAAACTGTGGATGTAAAAATAGGTTGCACTTGTTGAGATGAGATAAACGACAATGATAATGTACAGTTCAGAATCGCATCAAAGGTAAAATTGAAACGGAATCCTGGAGGGATGGGCCGATATTGGTGACTCATCAGGAACTTGTTCATCATTCTCTCCAGAACCATCCAGGCATCAAAGCTTCTCATGCAACCTCGGGATAATGCTGCATCATGCGCCTGAGCTCCGATTCTGGAATCCTCGTCTTAAACTCAATAGCGCACGGCCTGTCTACTTTCTCCCCGATCATGAAGCCCATGTCATCTAATGGCTTCGTATGATCCAGCGTGAGGTGGAAGGCCCACAGAATAAGAAGCGAATTGATAAACACCGATCTGGGTCGATCAAAAATAAGTTCAGAAGACGATGTATGTGGAAGAGTGGCTTACCTGCTCGCGACGTATTGACCGGGGCATACGCTGACAGGAAATGTGATTCAAAGAAGGAACACTGAAAGACGGTGCTTACCGCCGACCAAACCCATAGATGACGAATTTTAAATCGTCCCGCAGGAGACCTTGATCGTCAATCCAGCGCTCAGGCTTGAACGCGTCAGGCTCCGGGTAAACATCTGGATCTCGAGAGATCGACCTAAGCCAGTGATTGTTAGAGCTTTCATTTTTGGAAGCACGATGCTTACCAATGGTTGCCGAATACCGTGGTCCCAGCCGGAATACAATAGTTTTCCTGATGGCCAGATCATCATTCACGCAATGAGTTGTTCAAAAATCACTTGCCCAGATTATATCTTTGGTGGCGCGATGAGCCAATCCTGCAGCGTGAATGTTGTGAAACATAGATACAAAATGAAAACGAAGATACCTACCACCGGAAGGCACAGGTGGTCTCCATCTCAAAGCCTCAGAGATAAATGCCTGCAGCCGAGGAAGAGATTCTTGGTCGGCGAAGGTCGGTGCTATAGCACAAGAATTATTGAATCCATGGAACTCCAATAGCGAATCAAACTACCTCGGTTCCTTCCGATGACCGCGTCGAGCTCGGCCTTAACTTTAGCTTGCTCCTCGGGGAAACATGCTGCTGCCATGAGTACCGTGCATATTGAATTCGAAGTCTTTCGCTTGATTTCAGCCACATATCTTCAAAGGCAACAAAAAACACCTTACCGAACTGGATCCAGCTGAAAAAAAGGATCCAGCAAGAAAGGCCATCTCAGTCTCTGTCAAATCATGGAGATGGCTATTCTCTAGCATATATTTTACGAACGAAGGGCCGATGTCCACGTCGCTCTGCTGTGCAATGGGTCAGATATGAAGTAAATATTGAGAAGAAAATGCACACTATTTGCTGTTTCACGCGGTTCAGCTGACCAATGTTGAGTTTCTTGATTCTCTCAAACCCGCGTCTTAAATCCCGCCCGTACCAAGGAAGGTATCTAAGCCACGGGATCGAGTCCACTAGGTAAGCGCCAGGACGCACAATTGAACTAAGCAACACAATGAGTGAATTAATTTCAACCACATCTGGATCAGTCGCAGATGTGCGGGTATCCTTCCCATATGCAACTTTCATGATTGTCGTCGCAGCATAACTTCAAAGCAGCCGTAAGTGAAGTACGATCATCACCGAGAGCGCTTACGTTATCACATGATTCTGGAAGTTGTGTGGATCATCGAGAATTCCGAGAATTGCGTTCTTCACGTGTGACATCTGCAGGGGCTCGTAGGCCTCAGCTGCTTTAGGCTGAAGATGCGTATGAAGTGCTCTACATCAAGTTGGAAAGTAAGACAGATCAGAGGAAGTATTGCGGACTACTAACCTACGCATCCGACGGAGCCTGTCCCCCCAGTGTGCAAATCCGATGCCCATTCCGCCGTTAAACATTTCTCCAGCAGCAATCATGCGAGGACGATCAGCTGTCAATCTTCCCTGATCCTCCAATATATCCACGGCGGCCTACGACAGAATGTTGAGCCTAGATATGAGATCTCAGCATGTAGGGACCGACCTTGTAGCGGCCGATAATAACAATGTTCTCAGATCTTGGCCGAATGGTTATAAGAGGACCGTACTCGTTAATCCATCCCGCTATAGTGAGAAATGAGCTGATGGGCAATTGGATGGAATCAGCATTCAAAAGTCAACAAGACGAATGGGGAAGCTTACTTGCGCTGCGGCAGGACGTGCACCCCAAGTCTCCAAATTGGAGGGGAAGGTGGGAGAGGAAGGCCACTCTCTGATTTAGTATGGTAAGCCCGAGCAATTACTCCTACAACACCAAGACAAGCTGCAGCACTGAGGACAAGCTGTGTGTTGTCAGAGATGTGCAGGTCAGGTAGCTGTAGCATGGTTGATGAGAAGATGGATCGGAGGGAACTCATCGTAAGTCACGGTGTATTTAAGAGATGAATGGCCTTTAAAACAGCACATGCCCAATATTCAGAAGTAAGTGTCCTGAAGATACTCACCTGTACCCGAGGTGCGGATATGAAATATACTGCTGGCACACGCCGGTTTGCTACTACCCGGCAGCACCTAACCACCAAGAGAAACAGTTGGAGAGCACTTCCGACAGTCATACCCCATACATACACCCACCAAGAGTTTTGTTCCCCCGGTTACCTCTCTTTCACGAAGCTGGGATGCATGTGGTTGGCTACACATACTACCTTTGCCTCGTGTCACCCCATCGACTCCCATCTCAGCGCTTAGCCGTCGCACATTATTGGATCGTGGGGGACGTCGTTTAGCAACGTCTGCTTTACAAGACACAAATTACACCGCACGGCACCTTCCCTCCTCTTCACGGCTTATAGTTTTGCTCTTGGTAGGGGAATTGCATTTATGAATCATAGCATGCGGTCAGTAGTATTGAATTCAAATTCCCGGTAATCTTGAACCGTGCGCGGCGCGCCACATAACAAAATAGCACGATCGGGGATAAGTTTTTGGCCAGCTAGCCACTGTTCACAACAACGGGAAATGTGTCAGCAATGCTTCCCACTTACATAATACAGACATATCACCTGATATATCCATTGATCAAGATCGAGACTTCCAGCGCTCTTAAGCCACTGCCACCTCGAGACCAAGCAAGATTCTCCGCCATGCGCTCGTGGGCAGTTCTGCGTTCGCAATATCCTGTAGAACGGATCCCTATCCACTTTGGCTTTCTCCTGTGCAGGCTCGATGGGGGTGACGACCTTCCAATGCACTCCAATTTTAGAATTTTGGAACGGTCAGAAAGTTCGCCGTATAACACTTGGAGCGCTCTTTGTTACCGTCGGCCATACTGATGAGCGTCAGATATGTGAGCACGGTATGAAAATACCACCTTACTAGTGATGATAAATATAGAATTCTGTTCGTGAGTTAAGTTCTAGTACTCGATGAGTGATTACTGAGGTGCGTCTTATCATTAATGATTTGGTCGAGCATCGCTGAATACAGTAAACACCGCGCTTATGAACGTGTCTTGGTGATCAGAAATAACGCCGACACGCAAATCTTCTTGGTATTGCGGCTTCCCCGACTCCAAATAGTCACTATGCATGGGACGATGCTCTTAGCACAAGGCAAAAGGCTCAATCCATCACAAGACCTCGAACGATATTTCCGGTTCGAGGTAACGGGGGAAAACTACACATAGCCCGAGTACAAAAACACTAAAATACCGGTTGACACCAAGCAGAATAAGCTAATCTGCCAAAGATAAATTAACGACGTACGAGAAGATCTTGAGAACGTTTGGAGAGCGGGAGGGCGGACGACGACGAAAGGACGAGGATGAGTTCGGGCACAGGATGTTGAGTAAATGGAAGTTCCATAGATATTGAGGCCATGCTAGTATGGATGATTTACGCTGGGTTCAAGACGCGGCGTCGACTCGGAGAAGGCGCCATCGAACGCGTGCAAACCAAATTGATCGGTTCGGAGCGGTTCGAACCCAGTCCGTACCCTTCAAGCAAGTACTATTTATGCTAATTTTACATAAAGAAACTCTCAATTAGTAGTACTAGTTGGTTATGGTTCTGCCAACTCCTGCCAGACTCCGTACATTATCGAGAACCGAAGTTCTGCCATTCTGCCCACAACACTATCGACGGTGGGTTCGCACCATCATGATTCGGCGTCACTAAACGTTGCAACGGCAATTGCCATCACCAATCACTGCAAGATCAATATAATTGCTTCTCTATTACAGTGTTGCATATGGAACCTGCAGTGTGAGTTTGATTTTCAAAAACTCGGTCTCGCTACCTTTACCGGGACTTTTCCCTACTTTTCCCTCCTGGAAAGAAGGTATCGGAAATTACATTTGAATGGGGTATGATTGTGGGACCTAACCAGGGTTGAGGGCCCAGCGCCGCGGCCTGCTGACAGGTAGTATGTTGTAGTATGGGAACCACTGCATGCCAGCAGTACTTCAAAGCTCATATTCGCACCTCAGATAGTGCGAGCCAGGGTTCCATTGATATTGGGTGCTTAAAAACCCAATCTTCACTCAATTGCACTGTGGATTACAGCGAGTTCCTTCCAATCCTTTTCCCCATCAATCATGCTACCACTATCTGACCTGCGCATCACTGATAACGCACAACTCGTTCTTAGTGCTGCAGCCTGTCTTGGTGTCATAGGAGTAATTGTTCGGGCTTACCGTCCTAAATCAGGCCTTCCCCTCCCACCTTCCCCTCCCACTTGGAGCCTTGGGGGGCACGTCATGCCTCATCGCCAGTAAATGCGTCCGACTTATTAACTTTTAAATGCTGATTGTGTCCTATCACCGATAAGCTCATTTCTCACCATAGCGGGATGGATCGAGGAGCACGGTCCTCTGATCACCATTCGGTCAAAACTTGAGAGGATCGTTATTGTCGGTGGTTACAAAGTCGGTCCCTACATGCTGAGTTGTCACCACTAGGCTCAACGTTCTGTCGCAGGCCGCCGTGGATATCATGGAGAATCAGGGCAAATTGACAGCTGATCGTCCTCGCATGGTTGCTGCTGGAGAAATATTTCTCGGCGGAATGGGCATCGGATTTGCACACTGGGGAGAAAGGTTCCGTCGGATGCGTAGGTTGGTGGTCTGTTATACTTCCCTCATCTATCCCAAATTCAATGTGATGCAGAGCACTTCATACGCATCTCCAGCCTAAAGCAGCTGAGGCCTACGAGCCCATACAGATGTTACACATGAAGAATACAGTCCTCGGGATTCTCGATGATCCGCACAACTTCCAGAACCATGTGTTAACGTAAGCGCTTTCGGTTGTGATAGTACTTTGCTTACAGGTGCTTCGAAGTTATGCTGCGGCGGTAATTTTGCAAGTCGCATATGGGAAGACTACAACCACATCTGTGACTGATTCCGCACTCGTTGAAATTCGTCGTTTTGTTAAGGAGGGTAGTGCGATCATCGTACGCCCTGGTGCGTACCTAGTAGACACGATCCCGTGGCTCAAACACCTTCCTTGGTATGGACGAGACCTGAGAGCAGGGTTTGAGAGGAGCAAGAAACTCAACCTTGATCAGCTGAATCAGGTGAGGAAGCAAATGGTATGCATTTCCTCTTCAATCTTCACTTCATGTCTGAGTCGTTCCACAGGAGAGCGGCGTACCCATGGGCCCTTCGTTCGCGAAACATATTTTAGAAAACAACCATGGTTTGTCAGAGATTGAGATGGCTTTTCTTGGAGGTTCCTTTTTTTCAGCTGGATCCGAGACGGTGAGGTGTTGTTTTGTTGCCTCCGAAGATATGTAGCTGACATCGGGCGAAAGACTTCTTCTGCAATATTAACGGTATTCATGGCGGCAGCCTGTTTCCCCGAGGAACAAGCTAAAGTTCAGGCCGAGCTCGATGCAGTGATCGGAAGGAACCGAGGTAGCTTGATTCACTATCGCAGCGCTATGATTCACTAAAATTTATGCACTAAAGCGCCGACCTTTGCTGACCGAGAATCCCTTCCTCGTCTGCAGGCATTCATCTCCGAGGCTTTGAGATGGAGGCCGCCCTTGCCTAACGGTGGTTTGTATCTTCGTTTTGGTTTTGTACCCAAAATTCACAACATTCGCACTGCAGCGGTGGCTCACCGGACAACCCACGACGTGATTTGGGCAAGTGATTTTTGAACCACTATTCGCGCGAATGATAATCTAGCCCATCAGGAAAACTATTGTATACCTGCTGGAACTACTGTATATGGCAACCATTGGTAAGCATTGTGCGTCAAGAAACTAATGACCTAACGGTTATTGTCTCAGGTCCATCTCTCGCGATCCAGACGTCTACCCAGAACCTAACGCATTCAAGCCGCAGCGCTGGATTGATGACCAAGGTCGCCTGAGAGATGACTTAAAATTCTTTCCTTATGGCTTTGGTCGGCGGTAAGCACCGTCTTTCAGCTATTCGTTCTTTGAATTCCATTTCCTTCCAGCGTATGCCCTGGTCAACACGTTGCGAGCAGGTAAAGCTACCCCTTCACGCACAATATCTTCCGAATTCACTTTGATCATCAGGTCTATATTCATCAACACGCTCCTTATTCTGTGGGCATTCCATCTTACGCTGGATCCTACGAAGCCATTGGATGACATGGGGTTCATGATCGGGGAGAAATCAGACAAGCCGTGCGCTCTTGAGTTTGACACGAGGATCCCAGGAATGGAGCTCAGGCTCATGATGCAGAATTATCCCGAGGGCAACGAACTCCGAATCAGCTTAGATTCTTCAGGATGAATGGACTCAGAATTTCCGCATTATGTACCGCTATCCTAGTTTGAACGTGGGTGATATATACAAAGACATATTCGACATTCAATTCATCGACGATTCTAATTCAATGATCGGCCCGGGGTGCTTGCAGCTTCTGTTTTCACAGGCTGCGTGTCACATCGTGGAAGTAAAATTCAACTATTGCAACGACCATAACACGCGCACGGTTGACGTTCCTTTCCAATATGCTACGAAGCCTAGAGACCCTACATTGGCGTATTTGGTGCCTGTAAACCGCACCTGCTCTGCCCTTATTCTCCATTATCTCATGGACTGCCAGCTACAGCCAGTGGTAGTCCGCCCGTCTGTCGCCCTACTATCTCTCATACAGCAGAAGACTTTACTGCTCAACCTTTCTTTTCTCACAGATGACCATATTCAAATTCACGAATCGTGCGTTTACCTCCTGACGAACCCGAGCATTCCAACTGGGATTTGAACGCTTTTGTCAAAGGTCTGTTTCGCAGACACCCTCAAGCTCAAGTACTTCCATTCCAACTGATATCCATGTATTGGACGAAGACAAATACGACGTAAAAGAACTTGTGCACATCAATGCTACGACGGAGACACAATGGTAGTAATACTCCAGGTCATAGAATGCCAATAGGTAAAGAATAAATACGTCGGTGCAGTAACAAAACAGCAACTCGTCAAAGCAAATAAAATGAAAGAAACAGATCATGAACGACTCGTTACATAGCATGTACACGCAAACGCACAAAACTCATGACTCGGCGGTAACAGAGACGAGAGTGTCTTCAGATGGGACAATACGTCTTGGAGTGCCTGCGCGCAAGCGGACCCTCGAATCGGCGAATGCACTAGGCGCGGAGAAAATAGCCTCTGCAAATGCGAATGCAACTACAACAGAAGCTGTCAAGAGGCGCCATCTCTGACCGATGACGTCTACACCTTGGAGGGAGGCTTCGAGAGTGTGGAAGGGGTAGACGACATGGGCTGCGAGACGAGCGATAGAAGCTGAAAGTGGATCGAGTGCAAGGACTCGGGGGATCCGGGCGGATGTAGAATTAGCGGGGTGGAAGGAGACGAGTAGACCGAAGACGAGGGGAACGAGGACGGTAGGTATCGACCAGTGGAATAGGACGGTCCAGAAGGATGGTTGTAAGAAGGTACGAGCGGGGGGATATGGGATCGCGAGGTAAAACTGACTACGCGAGCCTGACAGCGATGGTGCAAGCTAAGGTGGAAGTTGAGCACGTGAATTGAAGAAGAGTGCGGGAAAACAAACCTCAACAATCTGCCATGGAACAACCATGTAGAGAACATAGAGTAGCTCGAGGAGAGCCGTGAGGAACAAAATATTTGTAGAGTCGGAGAGGACCTAAACAACACGTGGTAAGTGGATCTGATTCTCCACAGGAGGTTGACACTTACGGCACGCGTAGTCAACAAGGTGGTTCGGGTGTGCTTCTGCACGCCGATTTGGAGGCTCGCGAGGGAGTCACGAACGATAACAGCAACAGGTTTAGAGACTGGACGCGTTTTTGGAATGGACGCGACAGGTCGAGCACTGTCTGGTTTGCGCAGCTCCTTCTGGGGAGAAGGTTTAGCAGACGGGGGAGGAGAGGAGTCGACCTCAGGGGATACGGGGAGGTTCTTGAGCATTATAGATACGTTGCGCATGTCGTCGACAGGGGTTGTCTCATGTGGGTCAACCGCAACGATACGACGAGCACTGCGAGTGATTTGAGGGCTCTTCTCGTGCTTCTCTCCCGATTCCTCTGGTGAACCGGGTACGAAACGACTGCCAAACCGATAAGGACGAAACTGATAAGTATAATACATATTGCACTGACCCTAGAGGAGGTTGCGCGCTTTTCTTCTTCTTCCCGTATAGGCCAGAGAACGTAGGGTCATCTTCATATTTGGATTGGTGTTGCTCGAGATGACGTTTGATTCTGCCTTGTAGATCCTCTCTTGTTCCAGTATCACTGATGTGAAGAGCTACTGCGATAGCCTGAAGATCAGCCTTTTTCTTTGAAGGAATAGTACCACTGAATGCGATTGGGGCCATGGCAGTCAAATTGCAAGGTATGAAGTGTTGATGTTTGGACATTTCGCGTCAACAATCACATCACGTGGGTCGCGGCTCGGAGATCAGTCGTATTACATCCGCCCGCTCGTTCTCACCGCCTTGAGTCGCCCGCTGCTCCCAGCTGTGTCTGTCAAACGAAAATAGAGGAGAACCAGTGCATTAGATTCCCAGCGACTCCGGTAGGCGTTGGAAGACTCTTATAAAGGGCCTCTCTATCAATATCTTGCCTTGTCCTTTTCTACCACAGCTTGCTAGTCATGCGTGCTTTTATTGCCTTTGCTTCTTTCGTCTTGCTTGCTGGTCAAGGTTAGTCTTCTCATTCTCATTCTTGAATTCATTCAGAAACACATCGTAGCCCTTTCGTTATCGATCGCTGTCGGTGGTTCTGTCGGAACTATCGATGCAACCCAGTTTCTCAACGTCACTGATGCATACCTCTTGACTGACGTAAGTCCCTCATTCCATCATCGTATGCTCTTTCCTAACCGTCAAATACCAGTGTCAGAACCAGTGCTCCAACGCAACCGCTCAAATCACTGTATGTCCCCCTCCATCGCATCCCCCACCCTTATCTAATCTATCCTCATCCTCAGATGTGCGCCGCCAAAGATTCCTGTCTCTGCGCATCCAACACAGTCACGGCTATCACGTCCTGTGAGCAATGCATGTTCAGTGACTTGATCGCCAAGTTCGCAACAAGCACCGATCCCCGAGCTGGTTCATCTGCTGCCCTTACTGGTACTATCTCCCTGCTACCATGATTTTCACACTGTATTGACCACTTCGATCAGCATACGCCGCCGCGTGCTCATCCGTAGGCTTCACCGTTCCTTCCTCCTCCGTTACCTTGACCGTCCCTTCCAATTGGGATGGTCCTCTCGGAGTCTCCTTGGGCACTGTGTCCACTGTTTTGATCGTCGGTGTTTCTGCAGTCCTGGGTACAGGCAGTATTGTCTTGTTGTCTAATATGTGAAGGAACGTCGGTTTCGGCTTGCAACAGTGATGTCTTGTTCGTTATATGATGTGTATGCCTGATGAAATAATACGTCACGCGCGCCTGTCTTTATACTAAAACAAATGAATCTGAGTCAATAATGAGCAGAAGCTAGGAAGACTCGCAGCGTGCGCCTTCAATGGAAGGACGTTCGAGGTATTGTACTGGAAACACGACCGCCCGAATGACTCTTGAACACGAAGGGAGCTGCGGAGGTTGCAATGTATGTGTGACTGGAGGAAGGTATGCAAAACCGTTGCTGATACAGTTGCAGTGGTTGCGGGGAAATATGTAGATCATCTATCCCCAACAAACACCGCAGCTGCCAGCTCGAGTGACAGACCCACAGTACAAGTAATAGCTGTATCCAAGGAAATGAATGTTGGACACCGGCGAGAGTTGTCAAAGGACGAAAAGCCGCAACTTTTAAAGCTTCTCTACAACACGTCATAAAGGAGGAACATGTCCAGAAAAATATGAACGCATATACGAAGATCATTTCCTCTCGTAATCTCGTGAAAGGTCGATTTCTCCCTTCAGATGGGTGTTGGTGATCTTGGCCTGACGTTGTCGCGGTGCTGAACGCTTTCCCTTCTTCTTCAGGTTCGACGGTGCTTTTGGTATTGGCGTTTCTTCCGCAGTAGCCTGGAGACCCTCTATAAATGCCTGTCAGACCACAAACGGAAAGAGATAGCTCGAGACACGTGCCAGCATGCAGCGCTTTGAGCAGGTCAACGTCATTCGGCACCTTGAGCGAATGCCACAGATCGAAGAACTCTGCGACAAACGATCAGTGGGTGTATAAATGTTGTCATAGCTAAAACTCACCTTTCTCCACTTGCTTCCCCCCACTCTCGTCATCTGGTTTTATTTCGTTCCAAAACACCATTCGCAGCTGGCCGTCCTTCACCGTCCGCGTTACAAGCACCTCCCCCTCCTTCTCTAGCTCCTCGATAGCTTGTGGTGCCTCTTTCCAAGACTCCTTTAACGCACGAACAGGAATCCCGCCACCTTTGCGCGTCTGCCGCTGTATTTCTGTAAGGAGCGCAGCTTTATTTCGAAAGCTGAACTCATGCTATGTCACGCGTCAGTACAACTCTAGTGAGCCCGTCGACCAAACATACCCGATACGAGTACAGGTCAGTCTTGGGATCCCAGAGAATGCGATCGTGCGCCTTGAACTTCTCCAGCAGGACCGTATCGGTCTCTAGCGGCGTATTCGTGACTATGGCTATATCTTGAAGACGCATGGGATTATGCGTTGACTACGCAAATCTCGATCTCAGCAAGACCAACGGTCGAACGACACGGAAAACACGATACCTTCAGATGGTCAATCGCATACACTAGCTGCGTATTTACATTAGTACCAGTTCCCGTGTCCGCCGGCTGTGAATAGACGATATCTAGAGAGGGATTGAAGTCAGAAAGCTTGCGAATATGCAAGCACTGAAGACGTGCTCGTTTTTGGTCGTTTCTTTTTGGTGCTTGGCGTTGACTCAGACGTGGATGCAGATGCAGATGCTGCAGCTGGCGCGGGTGCTGGTACAGAGTTAAGTGGTGCGGGCTGCGAGTGCCATGAAGTATAGTCTTGACGATGAAGGACTCGTTTGAAAGCGTCGGCGTCTTTTCCAAGAGACATGGTAGTTGGCAAGAGAAGAGGAGTGTTCTCTTCCTGCCTTCTGTGGCCTGAGCGCTCTAGTCTACTGTGGCGGTATCCGAGTCACGCGCTCTCGTAGCGGCTGTGCAGCACGTGGCGTCTCTTTTCCGCCTATCACGCAGCTACACTCCAGCAAACTCTGGCGCCCTGTCTGCAGCTGCAGCCTTCGGTTTTTCCCCACCCTCCACTCCCTTTCCTTTGCAGCCTACATTACAATTCTTATACTCAAGTTACTTAGCTATATGGTCACATCCCTACTACTGGGGCCCGGGTGGTTAGTACCCAAACCTGCTGGGTCTGAGGCTGCGAGGTTGCACAGCTCACCTCGGCTCACTTTTGCACAGGTTGGGACCACTATCGGGGCTTTCGCCCGAAAAAAACCATCTGCTTGCAATTAAGCAATTTTTTTCTTGTTCTCGCCACTGCACAAGAGCGCCCACAAAGTTGTTAGAGCTAGACACATCAGGGTTATTAACCAGTTAACAACCGATGCTTAGTGAGTCCCGACATCCGGATTTCCCACCGAGTTCTAGTATGCGTCGAGGAGTCGAGGAGTCCCGATACCTGGTGATAGCGGTGTTCAGGGTGCACTAATCAAGCTCAGATGCACTCGGTGATTACGAATGATGCTCAGCCTCGCAAAAGGGTTTAAAGGTTGGCCACAGCACTTCAAACTCTGCATCCCAGTACTTCACGATGCTGTCCCTTGTACTGTATGATATTCTCTCTGATCTACGAGGCAATAACTGGTCACCCAACCCCGTGAAGCCTAGGTCAGTAATTCATGCTATATGTACCAAACTTTGGTATCTGATCAAAGTCTACTGCGCCCCAGGTTCGTTTTGAGCTACAAGGATATTCCATTTGTGACCCTCTGGGTCGAATACTCAGACATCCCCATCGCTATGAAGGCCATCGGCGCAAAGCCAAACAAACGCTGAAACGGTTCGGACGTCTATACCGTCCCCGTTCTCAGCGACCCCAACACCGGCGCTCTCATCACTGACTCCCTCGAAATTGCGTCCTACCTCGAAAACACATATCCCGAGAAGCCTATCTTCCCCAGTAACTCAGAACCTCAGATACGCACGTTCGACTCTGCCTATTCGAGCGTCGTTTTATCTGCCATTAAGCCCATCTTCGCACGCTGCACGGAAATATTGAGTCATGCCAGTACCAAATTCTTCATTGGAGCTCGTTCGGTAGATGTCCCGCTGCCTTGGGATGCGATGAGTAATGCGGATTGGGAGCTAGGGATACAATACCGCGTATGATTGGTACCAGAAGAGTGACGGGATGTGGATTATGGGCGACACTTTTTCAAATGCAGACATCATTGTTGCTTGTTGGCTGCTGACATTCAAACGAGTATTGAAGGAGGATCAGTGGGTCAGGATCAGTTCTTGGAATGGGGGGAAATGGGCTCAAGTCCTTGCAGATGTTGAGAAGGAGTGTAAATTGGCTTAGAAGACTTGCACTTATATCACTGTTTATTTGCTAGGTCTTTCCGTCCTGCTAATCGTGTGCACGGAGAGGGCTGACCGGGGCGTCGAACTTGAGAAGTGTGGGTCTGTGTGAGGGGTCGCTGAGCGCTGAGTGGTCGCACCAAGTTTTGCGCAGCTGATAACAGTGTTGCAAGACTTCAAGCTTCATGAGAAGTGACTAGTGTGTAATTGTGCGGTAGTGCACACGGCCACGGCCGCACCCATTACAACTATCACTACTGTACCACTATGAAAAACTTGGATTACAATACTCCTTGCTCAAAAATCATATTTACACCAGACATGTAGATGTTGTACATGCCATAAATAAGGTGCAGGAAAATCCTAAGCCCACATGCAGCCAACCAAGGCCCTGGACCTACTGCCGGCAATTGCCGCTTGGCAGAATGGCAGACTTCTGCCAACATACAACCACCCCTTGATCAAGCACGGGCATGGCATCCCAAGCCGCAGCAGCAACCATCCTTGACTCGGTCGTCCTCAAGATTCTACATGCTCACAATTTTTCAAGGTCATCGTCACAGGCTTCTGTGGTTCTTGCCAGCCTCGTTTCTCGCTATCTTGTTCTCCTCTCTTCTGTCTGTGGCAGCTACGCGGAACTTTCAGGACGCTCGCGAATATCAGTATGGGACGTGTTGAGCTCATTAGGAGATCTCGGTGTAAACCTGGAAGAGCTAGATGAGTATTGCGTCTCTGAAGGAAAGGATCTTGGAAGGTATGCGAGCAGTAGTGCCAGGAGGCTCGACGATCTCTTAGAATTCAGAGGTAACTTTTCAAATGGTCCTCTTTGTCATTAGGTTAAGTCACTCATATTCACAGGTTATCTCGAGGACGGCCACGAAGACGACGCGATACCTCTTATCGACCCGCAACCTTTGTCAGGCGACGACTTTGACGACTTATTCGACCGCTCAACTACTCCAGATTTCCTCCCTCCTTTCCCAGATGATACATCACGACCGCGAAGCGCATCGCCTGTGCCCGCGCCTCACCCTGTGAAGCTAGAAAAACCGCCTTCACTCATTCCACAGCACATAACCTCCAACACCGTTTCCGACTACGTAACACAGGTCAACTACTCAGAGTCAGTCTTAGCTTCTACCCCAGAGTGGCACCTCCCCTCGCGCCCACCAGTCAGCGCCCTCTCCCGAAAACACTCACCTCACCTTCCAACCCCCCAAGCAGAACAAGCGCTCCTCCAAGCATACCATCACATCCTCACGCACCCCGTCCCCCCTCCTGGCCCACCAAACCCCTCAAAACACAAAGTTGCGACGACTCTCCTCTCCCAAGTACAAAACAATCCGCGGTGGAACCCTCCAGATACGCTATACGCCAATATCGCACCCTGCCCACCTCGCGTCGCCCTCATCAGCCCTTCTTACCCAGTCGCACAGTCGACTCTGGACGACATACGTGCAGGGAAAGATGATAAAGAATCAAATAATAAGCTTATATTCCCCTCTGCGCCACCCCGCCCAGTCTTTTCCTCGGACAAACCCGTTTTTCTGGTGTCTCAGCAATCTTCGCGTCTGCCAGACCTTGCGCGTCAGATCCTACCTGTATGTCATTCTTTCACACATCTGTTTCATGTCTCACGACTGCGCTATCATAGCCCTCAGTGCTCACACGCACTATGCGTCTCGCACATCCACCCGTATTACAACGGGGCAACCAGAAACTCTATTATGGCACTGGTATCAGTGCCCCATGGAACTCTTCAACATCAGGGACGCCTACCGGCGCGAAAGCAAAAGACGAGAGCACAACCAATGGACGCAGCAACGAACCTCCAACATTCACATTACCCGATGCACAGATGTTCGCTACGTGGGATTTCGAGGCAAAGAGACCGCAGGAGTCATTAGTATTACGCAGAGGGAGGGGCGGACCTGCTTCTGGAGTGACACTTTCTATGGTGAACCGTAAAGGGTAGCAGTCTGAAGCAATTGAATTAGATGGCAACCATTTTCTCCACAAATGTACTATGATCGAGGGCTGGGTTTAGCTTAGCAATAGCTTACCCTGATGTTCTTTTCTTCCTCCTCACAAATGGCGAGTGACACAGATGACGAGGTGTGGATTCATGAGAGAAATCCTCGTTCGAGTGATGAGCAAATCGTAAATTAATGATATACATTGGTGTATTCAAGGGATGCGCAACAAACAGGTGATGAGAGGTGCGGTGAATGATGTGGATACGACAGCTTGTGGGTTGCGAAGATGGCTGGGCATGAGCCGGTCCACCGGATTGCTGGGTGCCACTGGTCTGATGAGGCCGTGAGCTGCCTGCAGCAACATTTTCAATGCAATTGACTTCCGTTTCTCTTTCGCTGAAGCGTTCCTCTGCATTATATCAGGGGGGCTGAACTATCGAGAAGACAGAAAGAACATACACGTTTTACCCTTTGCCTCAACAACTGTTGGGCGACAGTTATGCATCTCGATGCCTTCACCACTTCGTCTGCGTCGTATCAAAAGGTTCCGAGCCCAATCGAGAGGAGAGGACAGAGATGTATCGTGAACATCGGATTGAGTGTAGCGAAATAACGAGGAAAACCGGTCAAGAAATGCAGGTCTGTGCGGTGCTAAAGATAGACCGATGGGATGGCGATGTGTGGAGAAGCGGCGTCATGGAGAGAACTGCAAGCAGAGAGGTCATAAAAACTGGATAAGACCGTTGCGTTTAACGACATATGTGAGATGTGGTCGGCGGATGCGTTGATCTTCCAATCGACGCATCCGATGAATACATCCACCTTCGACGAGTCATGCTCAAGCTCTGTAGGCCATGAACACCATACCAATGTCCTCACTAGGCTTGCACATGCACTCCAAGTACGCTTTCGACGACGTGGCAGCATTGATGATAGACGAGAGCACAACCGGCTGGTTTTCGACTCGGATGACCTGACATTCAGTGACGGCCTGTCATGTGTGTATCTGTCGCAGTCTACGAAGAATATCAAATGTTGCATTGCAAGACTCTTTCAACGTTGTCAACTTAAAGAAAGAAATGACATAACGCCTCATCCAATTCTTCCGCGATGCACCTGGGAGATGCGGGCAGAGAGACCCATCCTGGATGCTTGGTATATAACATTGTTTGCATACACGAATGAATTCAGAACTTCAGAAGAGTCTTCGGAATGGGAGGGGAGTGCATATTAAGAGGGAACTGGGAGGCACCAATCAACTTTGGGTGCCGTATCGATTGTGTCGTGCACACCGGTGCGTTCTTGTTTAAGTTCAATTGACTCGTACTCCCTTATTCGAAGTTTCCTCGCAATGCAATCCCGGGCCAGCCACGAAAACTTGAAGTGCCCCTAATCAAGTTTCAAATCTCTCCCTCTGCTATCAAAACAACATGCTGACAATTCAAGAGACAACAGCCAACTCAGAAGTCAACAATGTCACAGATTTCATCGATGCACTGCAAATCATCGTGAGTACTCAGTTTCATAAACTGTAGGCGCTCGTCTCACAATGATCATCAATCATTTTAGGTGACGCATTCGCGAGTGATCGTACCAGTACGTCTATTCAGATATATGTTATGATACCATGTTGATGATGACAAGATTGCAGACCTTGAAACCCCATATTGTAGGATCTCAAATTGTGCTGTCACGGAGGTTGAAGATAGGAGCATCAGCGCCATTATCACTGAACGACAGCAGGAGTTGGAAGTGGTCTTGCACGAGATCTCTGGCCTGGATACCGTCGAGGACACCTGCGCGGCCATAATAAAAGATATTCGCCAGCAGCTCATGAAAAAGCGGGATAAAATTACCACGTCGATGAACCTGCACAAGGGGCTTGCATCGGCTCTCTGGCACTTGCCTGCTGAAGTCATATGCCAAATTTTTGAGCATTATCTCTCGGGCAGTTACTTGAGCCGCACATCAGAGCCGAATCTTCTGCTTTTAACCAGAGTATGCCGACGATGGAGGGACGTCGCTGTAGACAACGGCAGATTGTGGTGCAGATTGGCTTTCCACGTCTGCAATAACGTCGAAAAATGGGACCAGACATCTTTCTACTATCAATCATGGCTCAAGCGATCGCAAGAATGTCCGCTATCATTGCAACTACATTACTCCAACCGTGGAAGGGCTAGACTACGACGCCTTGTTCAGCCTTACTTGAACCGAGTCTCATCTCTTGAAATCACAGGGGGCGACTGTAAACCTGAACGTGTGTTAGCGGAGCCCCCTGCAGCCCTTCAAGAGCTTACCATGTACTTGGGCTCTGCATTCTTGGATATTCCAGCCATCACACAATACATCTCGAAACTCCCATCCACTATGCATAGTCTCAAGATGAGAGAGCGGACATTCGACCTGGGTCAATCCATGGATTCTCCCAAGCCTGTATGGGCCAATGTGACACACGTCGAGATCTCTGTACGTTTACGAAGTGCACACGACTTCCTCCAGCTATGTCCCAACCTCTCATCATGCGAGATTACCTTAGACCAGCCATACCTTTCGTACACATATGCGAGCTTCTACCAATCTCAAGAGCCGTTCACGCACGCCAACCTTCAATCTTTGTGCATCACTTGTCCTAAAGATATCGCATCAGACGCACTTCCTGAATTCTTCAAAGCCCTCATACTCCCCGGGCTGCGGGTACTTGAGATTCGCCATCAAAACATGAAAAAAGCGTCGCTCCTCCATGAAGAGTTCATGGAGTTTTTGGCACGATGTCCTTTGGAGATGTTGATTCTGGATCATGAAAGAGTGCCACCAGAGGAGCAACGAGAAAAATTCATTGCCATCGTTCCTTCCCTCAAAATAGGATATCGTTTGAACGATAGCATTCGGTTTGTTACACATTTCGCAAAATAGGATATTGGCTTGTATACATACGAGAGTTCTACACCATCCATCCATCTACGTCGCTGTTTAAACTGGAGCGCTTGTCGACGGTTAAAGTCCGCGCTTCGGCCTATGGATATACACCATGTGCTAGGTAGGTACTATGCATATGCTACACATGTACTTCAGTGGTCTCGACGTTTACGCTCTTCATATCCTCGCCTTCAGCACCACTCTGCACTGTTTCTGTCGGAGATTTCCTGTCATTTTCATACCGCTTGTCTATGGGCATGACATCGTCCGCAGAGATTAGGCCGTCGACATAGGTATCGTGAGGAGGGAACAAGCACGATGTAACGTAATAGACCAGGGACGCAACCACAAACTAGCATTAGGTGAGCAAGATACGCGTGAAGGAGATCAGGAGTGCCGTACCCCATACATCCATGCGATGTCGAATAAATGGGTCGCATACCCTATCTTGATAGCTGGGTTGATCGAGTTGATAAGACCGGGAAGCGTGGGCCCAACTGTTACTAACATCGCCAAGACTGCGCGCCAGTTCTATGTAAGCAGACAAATATATCACGAGGCAGAACATGGCAAGTAGCATCAAAGCTTACAAATCCTGCGGTGTAGCGATATCGTCCTGAAGGGTCATACATGGCAGGAACGTCAACATGGCCTTTATGCACCAGGTAAAACTGCGTAGTGCAAAGGTCAATCAACCATCAGGCGCAAGCGGCTTATAAGTTACACTCACATCAGTGACCATGATACCAGCAAAAGGGCCCAGGAAAATGGTATATCCATCCATAAAACTCAAGAACCCCGTAGCACTATTGGATGATGATAAGGGCTCTACGAACTGTACACATGGCGAAGACTTACTTGGCGAGAATCTCCCATGGGCACAGAGCCCAGCCACCGATAATCGCACACAATATCTGACCGCGCCTGATGTTGATATACTGTTCCAAATGAGCAATTGTTTATGAAGAGTATGAATGCTAACCTTGGGACACAGAACTGTCATATCATTTCCCGCCCCGAGGGAATTGGCGCTGATGTTGGTACCAATCGTTGTCAATGCGAATACGAAGGAGGCGAAAAAGGCTGCGGCCCGGTTGTCCCAACGATCGATTAACAGAAGAGGGTCCCACAGGACCTCGCCGTATAGCTGTATTCCAGCACTAGTCACAGCGATTCCGACAAAGCTGCACAGCGTAAATGCGATGGGTATGATAAACGGTTGGACGTATTGACTGAAAGCCCATTAAGCAACAGTGTGGATCTCAAATGGGAATTCATACGCTTGTTCATTCTTGGCGTAGCGCTGCAGGTTTTCGTGAGCAATCGTGGCAGCACATTTACAGATTCATCTGACTTACAGTAAAATCGGGAATATTGACCGATAAACTGGCATAGATTCCCAAGGCGCTATTCATCGCGCTGAGCCATGCCCATGAAAAATAGTTGCCCTCGATGGTTGCATGCTGGGAAAACAAGCCCTGTGAAGCAGGGACCTTAACAAATGCCCATATGATCATTGCCAGCCATGCTATAGGTGTGAGTACACCCTTTGCGAAGAACAACCAACGGATTTTATGAGGAGTCACGAAAAGAAATGGAAGCTGGATGAGCCAATAAAGAAAGTAACACAACAATCCTGAAAAAAATGGTCAGATAAGCATACCATAAGGGTAGCAGGGGAAATGATGCACCAGAACTGGTGATGTTTGCTGAGACAGGTAGTTGATTAGGCATCCTTGCAATCGACGGCCAAATGGCTTTGATCATCTGAATCGTATTTCGTGTTAATATGTCCAAAGAAGATTAGTAGAGTACGACTCAATGCACCTGATACACGCATTGCGACCCATTGTATGTCTGAATGCATGCATGAGCACTCATGTCATAAAATGGACTCCCATAATTATCACCTGTATACCGAACCAGAACATAGATAATAAAACGCGACTGAACACAGTGAAGTAACTGAACCAGAAACCGAAAGACGATCGATTCAATACAGGGAAGGCGATATGGAGACGAGCGCCTATTGTGCCCGTTAAAACCATCACGACAGAGATAATCGCATAAGCAGCCGCGATACATGGCAAAGCCTGACGCCTAGCAGTTAACGTAATGTCAGATAAAATGTGTTGTCGGAGCGAAAGGCTGTTTTGAGCGGTCATACCAAGATAAACCGATTGCAAGCATAGAACTAGCCAACTCCCAAACTGCAAGATTGGTGGCATCAGAGACCCAATAGGATATCTAAAATAACAAGCCCATTAGCAAAATATGTGGTGATAACTGTCGTGGGATGTCCTACATAATTCCAGGTGCTACGAGGAATGATCGAGGTTATAAAAAACAGCTGAACGGTGCAACCATCGTACTTACGTCCATGTTCTCAGACGAGGAGGTACCGGATCCATGTCCTTGTTGCTCCATCCATGGTTCGCGAAAGTCGTTTCTTCACGGTCGAGAGCCCAATTGGAGGGCCTGAAGAAATCGGCTAAACCTCCGCTTTGCATGGTTAACCAAGAAAAAGAGATAAGTCCATAATTTAAAGTCAGTGCATTTCATTATATACCTCTATGCGTGAACAGGTGACCTCTGCACTTATTTATGTTAAGATAAGAGTTCAAAAGTTCTCAGACAATCCGAGTCCAACTGTCCAACGGGGTTGTGATAACGAACTTGTTCAAACTGCTATTCCAAAAATGGATAGCTGACTAAATTACATCTGCACAGAGAACCACGTGGGGCATGTTCTGTCTCACAAACGCGGTCAGCCTGGCATATGATGCAGGCCTTGCTTCCTGCACCGTAGTTTTCAGTATCACCATTTTTATTCAAACCTCTTTCATTCAACCACTGTGGACCAGTAGATTTGGTACTCATGTCCGACCCATTCGACGTTATACCCTTCGAGGTACGTGCTGTTCATATAAGTAGCCTCAAACCACACCCACCGGTCTTGTCAAAAGGACATCAAGGGGGAATGGAAGAAGCTGGGATCAGGCTCTTTTGGGAATGTTTATAAAGGTATCTTGTTCGATCAAATACTCCTCCCAGCTAACAGGCGTGCAGGATCATACCTGGGCATTGAAGTCGCGATCAAGGAAGTCCTGCCATCCAACAGTTACAACGTTGCAAAATATTTTGAGAGGGAATGGAGACTTATGAAGTAAGTACGCGCTACTAGTTACAGACTGGCACTAAGCGTTGCGTCAGAGAAGCTCGTCATCCAAATGTTGTGCTTTACCTCGGCCTATCGCGTGCCCCGCCTCCAGATGGACGAATCTTCATAATATCAGAGTACATTGAGAACGGTGGGTCCAGTTTTAGGACATTATCTCCTGCTTCTCTTGATGCCGTTCATTCAGGAAATCTCAGAATGTACATATTTGATAAGACGAAACCCTTTCCGTGGCGTCTCCGACTTTCTTTTGCTACAGATATTGCCCGTGCTCTCGCATACCTTCATGCACGCAAGTGCATACACCGCGATTTGAAAGGCGAAAATCTCCTGGTCACCGCAAACGGCAGGTTGAAGATCACCGACTTTGGTTTCGCTCGGATTGCCGCCCGTAACGAAGAGGAAAGCAAACGCCTAACCTTCTGCGGGACTGACTCTTACATGTCACCAGAAATTCTACTCGGGGAAGAGTTTGATTTACCCACCGACATTTTCTCTCTCGGCATCATCTTCTGTGAGATCGCAGCTCGAAGGTTAGCTGACGACCGCCACTTCAAACGTATTGGCCCAACTTTTGGGATTGACGCCGAGGAGGTACACCGATTCGCTAGCCCTGGCTGTCCACCTGCGTTCCTGGCTCTTGCGTTCGACTGTCTTGCTGAGGATCCAAAGGCACGCCCCACCACTCGCGTCATTTTAGACAGGCTAGGCGAAATTGAAAAGGAGGTTTTGTCATGTCCAGACACTGATGACTTGCACGTTGGGAGCATCAAACTTATGACAGGAGGAAGACGCCCAGGTGCTGCTCCCCGCATCCCGAGTTTTGGGACTGGTGTCGGGAAGGACATCAGGCACAGCACGGCCTCCGCCAAAGAGGACGTTCTCGCGGCCCTGTCCAGTGGCGAAGAAAGCAGCGACGAAGAGCTCGTAGACGCCATGCAAGGTCTGGCTATCAGTCTGAATCCAAACAGCGATTGGAGCACGGCTGCTAACGGTGAGATTATTGATATAGAGTTCCCATGACTTCTTGTAACGTGCTTCGATTGTTGACGCTCAGGACACTCAGGTGATAGCACCCAACCTCTTCTCGTCAGTAACTCTAGCACGTTGTCAGAATACAGCACCTCCGTCGTCCGGGCCCATGTTCCCACAACTACAGACGACATCCCGACATCTTTGTCCTCCATTCTCACCATTCGGCCTGCACTTGACCCAAACGGAACAGCAGAACCCATTACCCCTGGCGCCTCCTTGACTGACAATAGTAGTACTCCGACGGGCAGCGACTCCATTATGTCCGCCCAGAGTTATCAGACTGCTCAATCATCCATCCAGTATTCCACAACAACAACGAAAGGTCACTCCTCCGTCGGCTCTCCCCCTATGCTTCATCGCTTTACCTTACTAAGACCTGGCACAAAGCGTGCCAGCGGATCAGTATCCCCGACACGTCATACCGACGGAGGATGGAACCCCTTAGAGCTGATCTTCTCTAGCGGACTACTCGTGCAGAGATGTGATATATGCTCAAAGAGAATCGGATGGAAACCTGTTTTGGAGTGTGACGATTGTGGGCTGCGGTAGGTTCTTGATCTTCGATCATAGCGGATCTCATCCATGATATCACTCCAGGGCTCACGTCAAATGCGGAGAAGTTGCCCCTCGTGACTGTAATATTCGTTCCGTAATTCAACCAGCCCTGCACACATCATCGCCTTTGTCAAAGGGAAAAAGTCAGGCAAAGAGAGTGTCCTTACCTAATTCGATCGCGCAATAGAAACCCTGCAGGTTCTTGGATCAGTATTCTCGAGCCTGTCGCAATCAATCGCTTAGTCGTCATCTTTCTGGATTCCCATCAAGCCACATAACTTACATTCATAGGACGATAAATCATACTACGGCATTGCTAAGTTACTCGGTATCCTCGCCTTGTATCGTTTACCTACATTAATGTATTCCCAGCATTCGATAATGCAAATAGCACTCGAGCTATCATTTTGTCGAGTGACAGCGACGTCGTCGACTAGACAATTGTGCTAACCCAAGGACTCTACATAAGCACACCGATGTCCCTTTACAAGTTTACCCATATCTTAGCAGATCATGTGCGTCGATTCTTGACCACCAACTTCTCACCTAGTCAGGAATACGTCCAATCGAGGCACGCTGCCGCAATTCAGGGCCTCCATGGCGCTGCGGGCATCTATGATATGTCATGATACAGCCCGCGATGCCGATCTGAGACTGCCTCCACTACATATCTGATTTGAATGAACATGTAGCACGTGTGCGGCACCTGTTGTGGGTACTTGACGATATGCAGCCAGGTAGGTGCAAACTCAACCTAGTGTATTGAGAGGAACGTGTCTTATAATCTTGTTAAGGCTGGCATGATTACGCTCAAGTCCGACACACGCTCAAGCAGCTATAAAGATAAATGGCAGGTCACAAACCAATGTCAATCAATGTCAATCTGGTCACTGTATCGTGCTTGTTCGGTACAACGATGTCTCATCATGGAATGGCATGGGACTCCCATCCCATTCCTAGCTGTATCAGGAGAGTACAAATAAGCTCTTCTTTCGCAATTCAACGGTTGGCCTCCTGGTTAACGCACCCCAGTATCACACTCAAAGGTACATAGCGTATAGATGTCTCCATTCCCTTATATCCTTGCCGTAACTGTCTTGTTGCTACTGTATCGCAGGTCCTGGTCAAGGAAGTCAACTGGACTGCCCCTTCCGCCGGGACCGCGACCACTTCCATTCCTTGGGAATGTTTTTGATATTGACATGGTACACCCATGGCGTACATATAGTGAATGGAAGAAGAAATATGGTCAGTACTGCGATTTCGAATACTTGCCCCTCTCACATCCCAGTAGGTCCCATTGTATCGTGTCGTCTGATCGGCCAGACGGTCGTCATAATCAACTCTGAGAAAATTGCAAGGCAACTCCTTGATCAGCGCTCAGCGATATACTCTGACCGTCCTGCAGGTCCTGTGCCCAAACTGTGAGGTCGCACTTTCTCTTCATGATTTGTTCTGATGACCATAAATTGTTAGTTTCGGCGTAGATTTCATCACCGCGTTTCTTCCGTATGGGGATACACTTAGGCTTCATCGGCGATTGTTTCATCAGGCACTGCGTTCTGATGCAGCAGATTCTTATCGAGACCTTTATTTAGACAAGGCTCGCCAGTTGTTGTCTAACCTCCTTGACTCTTCTGAGGCGTTCGAGAAGCACATTTTCCTGTGAGGCAGTCATTCCTTGCCCCCTGGCGCCTACTACATGACTGAAACGGGATTAGTTACACAGCTTCAATTATCATGTCGGTAACTTACGGACACGAGAAAGTCTCTTGGGATGCTCCTCCGATCGAATCTGTCGCCGAACTTACAGAACTATTGACTGTTGGCCTTCCGCCAGAAAGGAGTGCAATACTCACGGCATTTCCTATACGTACGCAATTTATTTAAGATAAAACTTCTGACGCTACCTCGTTGCAGTTACGCAATTACCTGCGTGGTTTCCGGGTGCAACATTTCAGCGTGTCGCGCAGCGCACGCGGAAGCTGGCACTTGAGTCCATGAATGAACCATTTGAATATGTAAAAAGGAATATGGTGAGCACATGGCCTAGTAGTCTTGTGGACGCAAATACTCAAGGGTGCTGAAGGCTGCCGGAAGGGCGCCAAAGTCAATGGTTTCAGATCTTTTGAGTGAAAGGGATGAGGGGAAGCAGGCCTTTTCAGAACAAACGGTGAAAGAAATTGCTTTGACTGTCTTTGTTGGTGAGCTCTCCTTCTTGGATGTTACAGAAACGAGCCAACATACGAACGTTTATAGCTGGGTTTGATACAGTAGGTCCACCATGTCCCACTATACGTAGAGTGCGGATAGATAAGCTGATGGATTGCACAGAGCTCCTCCACGTTGTGCTCCTTCATACTGGCGATGGTTTTGCATCCCGAGGCTCAGCGGCGTGCTCAACAAGAGATCGATTCTGTTGTTGGCGTCGATAGACTGCCAGATTTTTATGACCGACCATCTTTGAAGTATGTGGAGGCAGTTTTTCGGGAAACAATTCGTTGGCATAACGTTGCACCACTTGGTGAGGGACTCGATGAGTCAACTATATCATTTTCATTATTCAGACAGGTCTTCCTCATGCAACATCGAGCGATGACGTCTTCGGGGGCTATTTCATTCCGAAAGGTTAGTCTGTGGGTCCGTACTCTGTATTCACATTCCTACTTATGTGACGTGTCTCATTATAGGCTCTCTCATTATGCCTAATATATGGTTTGTGGGGATTTCTTGATGAGAGTCTCATGCTTTGTGACCTAGTCGCCCTTCAGGGACATGTCGAGAGAAGGACACGATGATCCTGATGATTTCAAGCCAGAAAGGCACTTTGAAAGTGACGGGACGCTTTTGCCGGACACGATAGCTGCGAAACCTGTGTGGGGTTTTGGAAGGAGAGGGTGAGTGGACAACCTCATTCAGGAACGATTCTTCAAGTTTTTACAACCTAAATAGATGTCCAGGGAGGTTCGTTGCCGAAGCTGCGACGTGGAGTGCAGTAGTACATCTCCTTGCAGCATTCTGGATAACGAAGGCAAAGGATGAAGCAGGGAAAGAAATTGAAGTGAAAGAAGAGTTCACATCCGGAGTGGTTTGGTGCGTTCCTGTGTGTTTGATAGATGAAGTTCCGAACGATGTCCTTATTACTCTTAATTTCGTAGCCGACCCATGCCGTTTAAATGTTCTTTTGTCCTCCGATCGACGGACAGGGAACAGGCAATCCGTTCGGGGGAGGGGAGGTAGTTTACTTTCAATTATGTACCAACACATTGTATTTACTATTCGCTTTCGAGTTTTCTTATGTCTTTCAACTGAACTTGGTCGGTATCATGATGATTAGCCGTGACGGTGGCAATAATCAATAATATTAAATATTTCCAATGATAATTTGAGCTCTCCTTCCACACCCAGAGTCTGTCACATTTGTGCAGTTCTGAATCGGCAGCCTACGACAGAATCATTACTTTCAAGTTATCGTAGAGACGAGCGCTCCGGGATTTATTGCCTAGAAATAGGCCAACCTTGGGGGTGCAAGGTACGTTATGTCGAAGCATCACACATTCAATGCAGTTAATGGCTAAATTGAAGCCTATAAGTATCATAGTACGATACAGCACATGTCTCGTCAACAACAGGATCCAGATGCCAATCCTCGGTTCAGACAAAGGTCAAACACGACAGCTTTCGCCCCGTTCAATGCGTGGCGGCGCAAAGCCGACACCATATCTACCACCGTCTCACCTCAGACACAGCCGTTGACCTTCGATGCCCTCGTTGAGGCGCTGACTCCTCCTGCAGTTCCAAGTCTCACTCATGCACGCTCTTTGGCTACTCTAATGGCATCGCAATCACCCCTGCCCCGACCATCCGTGCTGAACCCAGTATGGGCTGCACTCTGCGGTCATGATTCGCCTTCTTCATTGCAGGCAGCAGGATATGAAATCATGGCCACGTTTTGGGAGAAATTTGACGGCCACCTGGGTACAGCAGATATCCTCCAGTATTTCTCGCTATTCTTGCATACCATCTGGGCTGCAGATGTGGGAGAACCTCGACTACGGGCTCTACGGGCTCTTACAAGAGGGGGAACCGAAGTCATTGGTATTGAAATCCCATTACTTAGCTTGCTCAGAACATGGACAGAAGGCGCATTCGATGCCTACATGTCGGGCGATGCTGCCGATTCTATTGATCGTACAGAACGAGAACGACACATTGAGCTTTTGGCTACCTTCCTATCCTCCGTACTGGAGCAACCAGAATCCGCTGCTCGTGTATCTGAAGGTGACCTTGCCAGTGTGCTTCAGTTCTACGCTGGTCTTCTTGGTCGGGCGTTGACAGTACCTCCCCTGAGTCATGCTGCTGATCCAGTACCTTCACCGCCTCTCGCAGCTCACGCTGATCAACCTGTCGGCGTAAAAACAACTGTTGGGATGCACAGACGCCATCCATCATCCATATCAATCCGTTCCATCTCATCTCCAAACTTGCCTTCTCGAAAGCACCCAGCAGAGCTAATGGTTGTTATCTATCTGGATCACCTCAGTTCGCAACTCAAAGCACTCGCACCCAAATTCTTAACGCTCATTCTTCCCGTCCTCTTGCGCGCGCAGGCCTTCTTTGCGTCTCCTTTGCCCCGTGTATCCATAATGACAAGTCGCACTCATACGCCAGCTAGCTTAGAGGACAAGATTCAAAAATCTTTGAACGTGTTGTTTTCTGGACCATACGGCAGTTCGTGCATGGCAATACTCAAACGACACCTTCTTCCTCCTACCGATGCTGGGAAGGACCTTCACATCGCTCCAATCATCGCTCTTGGCGCACATAGGACACTGAGAAACATCATCCGCCAAGGACTATGCACAAAAATGGCTCGCGCATACATTTGCAGACTGACTTCCGTCTCATACACCGCTTCAGGAGCTCCCGGACAAAAGGATCTTGAGAAAGATCTTATGGAGCGCGCATGGTCGAAGGATGATATATCTGGATGGGACCACACAAGGCTCACAAGATTGCTCTGCAAATCGGTTGAAGCTTGGGTCAGATTTACTCCGTCGGATAACGTGGAGGATTATGACATGGAGAAAGACAAGATAATGGACGAAGCGGCATGTACCATGAGAGATATCTTCCAGGAGTTTGACGAGAGGGAGGATGGCGTCGATATGGACGATGAAGAGGCCAGCGTTGCAGGAGCGACCCTCCGCCAACTTGCCAGTTTTGTTCGTCCGATCAGGTGTGTTGCTTTTATACGAGTAGGCGCATACATTTCAACTAATTTCGCAGGACCTTGGATGGACCTCTGATCCTGCCGCTAGACCAGCCTGCTGAAGCCCCTACGCCATTCCTACGCACGCTTTCATCCTTGTTGGCCCGAGACCATTCAACGTACATGATTCCGTTGCTCTCAACCACGCTCTTCTTTATTGCAGACCATCTTACCGATGCAGACACCGCCAAACTCCCAAGCATGATGTTTGAACAACATGATCTGTCACCTGCATCACCAGATTGGTTGAAGAGCTGGGAGGACATCCTCTCAAATCCCACTCTATTTGCTCCTACGCGAGCGCTAACGCGGTTGGAAATCATGAAGGCATTGCGATCCGTCTACGACTCTCTCAAGGACATGCATAGCTACAGGAGGTCCCTGGCAGACCTAGTCTTCAAGTTTTGTCGGATGCAAGCAGAAAATCCGCAGGAAGACCTGACATTCGACAGTAGCGTGGCATGGAGGATATTAGGCGATGAAGTAGTTCTTCGTGCAGTAGAGGCACATACAGCATCAGCGCCAGCGGCCCCATCTTCAGAGCCCGAGGCTCCGACTCTCTTTGCACCTTTACAGGAATTGATAGACCTTTTGACAGCTGTTGCTGTCGAAGGAGTCCGAGAGGATGACGATGATTCTGGATGTGCCAACACGGCTGGCACGCCAGCGTCACCTGCATTTTCCTCCAGCAGTGCCTCTGCTGCTGCAACTCCTGTTCTCTCACGAAAGCAGTCAGAGCACCGCAGCGGAAATGCTAGAGACAGAGATTCAAATATGCCCTCAGTCATGTCAATTCTCTCATTCGTTGCAGGTTCCCGCTCCCAGTCCCAACACTCTCAAGAATATGAGAGTGCCCTCGTGCCATTAGCCGCTTCCCCTGTATCAGAGCCAATATTGCCTCGTGCAGCTGTAGCAGTGGTGTCATTGGTTTCGATATTCAGCCAACTCGCATTCACTCCTCACGCACTACTGCAGCATAACGTTGTTTTAGCAGGCCAGATATTCGATACTTTGGTTCAGCTCATTGGCGAAGCAAAATCCCCCCGCACTCGCCTCACTGTCCTTCAGTTCACCATGCGAATCCGTGCCGACAGGGATCATCACCTTTATTTCGTTGACGCCCATCATGACCCAGATGGCAATACCATGACCTTGGCATCGCTCATCGGTCGGATACAAGAGCCGTCGCTTTATGGACAGCTGCAGCAGTCAGAAGATGAGAGGACTGGCTCTGGTGACCTGAACAACGATGACTCTCATGTGCGCAAACCGCAGGCTCGAGGTGCGCAAGAGCGTGATGGGAGACGAGCATCTCGTGGAAGGGGAATCAGGCCCAATCAGTCAGCAGGCAGCCGCAGTCAATCGAGAGCCCCCTTGCCAACACCATCGCCCAGTGCAAATCAAGCAAAAACACGGGAGACCCTTTGGCAAGTTCCCGAATCTCTCCCGTTCACTTCCATAGATTCAGACAATCCAAGTGAGGGCATTTTTTCATATGATCCAGTAGCTGAGTCTATTGGTGTCATACGCATGGACTCTTATTTGTCTGCCATTCTCGACCTGCTGGAGAAAGAGGGAAATTGGGAAATTCTCTCTTACGTGCTCTGTCATCTTCCCGTCCAACTCGCAAACAAACACCTATTTTGCGGCCCCAAGTGTCGTGAGGTGATCGCGAGGTTGCTTACCTTCCTCTGTTCGGGATTGGCAAGCGGCGAATTGGCATCCAGTATTGATCGTTGGCCTCTCGGTCTCAAACCTCGTGATGCTCATGACTTGGCATTTCACACACTCACCGTCCTCGTCAGCTATCGGCGGTACTTCGACTTACCGTTGCGACACGCTATTGTCGATGTGCTTCGAGAAGGGTTGGATAGTCAGCCAACGACCATCATCTGCTGTCTGCAGACTTTGACATTATGTGCCTTTGAGCTTCTGTCTTCGCTCAAGAGGTCCCTGCCATCAATCTTGGAGAAGCTCTCGCAGATCATGTCAAACCCAGACATGGCTGTTCACATTCTCAGTTTTCTCTCCATCGTCGGCTCAATCCGCGCGCTGCATGCTAATCTTCGAGAAGAAGACTTCAAAATGGTGTTTGGTGTTGCGCTGCAATACCTTCAGCATCACAATCGTCCTGGTGCAACGCCCGCGATTTCGTGGGCAATGTCCCAGTACGTTCGAACGATTTCGTTCTACGTGGTATATGTCTGGTTCTTGGCAGTCAAACTTCCACATCGTCCTCGACATATCTCATATATCACTCGCCAGCTGCTACTAGCGAACGAGGGAAAGGATGACATAGACGAACCCACCGAGGTATGCTTCGACTGGCTGGCGCGATATGCATACGCCAGCGCCGATCCACGACCCGCTCATTCGACGCTGAGTGAGATTGTGATGAATCCTAATAACCTGGCATCTCCGGACCCTGCTGTCAGTGAAAAGACGTGGCTTTTGGGTAACTCTGTCGTCACCATCCGGTCTTTGGCTCGCCTCGGTTGGATTGAAGTCCTATCTCGCCGCCCTTCTGGGTTAACTAGGTTCCTCTGCAAGCTGGAAAATATACCATTAGTTGGGCCTGGTGATGTCGATCCTGATATGGTTTCTGTGGCTGCAGGTATGTTGATGGAGCGCGATATTCCGCGCCCTGAACGCCCCGATGCGGGCGCTGATCAATCACTAGAAACGAATCCTCGCAGTGTAAGTCGAAACTCTCGTTCACAAACTAATGGACTCATCCATTCTAGGACTCGATCAAAAC
Organism: Auricularia polytricha; assembly: GCA_003316125.1. NCBI lineage: Eukaryota > Fungi > Basidiomycota > Agaricomycetes > Auriculariales > Auriculariaceae > Auricularia > Auricularia polytricha. The sequence goes on from QFEN01000128.1 coordinate 37,612, forward strand.
TGTTGTCGTAGGGGATGATGGAACTGCACCACCAGCACCAGATCCAATCACTGGCTATGTGTGGAGTAACACTGCTCCCTCTCAACGTCGAAAATACGTTGCTGTCGACCCAGCTTTCTTCGCCCTCCAACTTTCCCCTTACCCTGATAGGATGAACCAACCCGCTATCCAGCGGATGGTTGATCCAGCGTTACTTCCGGCTCTCTTCCGGTCGTTGGATCAGATTCCCGTGATTGATACCCATAAAGTGGGAATCATGTACGTTGCACCTGGCCAGACTCATGAGCTTGATATTCTACGAAACACCCATGGGTCGCCTGCGTACACAAGGTTTCTCGAGGGCATCGGCAGACTCATCAATCTTCGAGGTCAAGTCGACGTCTATGCGGGTGGCCTCAGCCCGGACGAAGACGGTGAATACGCTTATGCATGGTGGGATGACATAGGTCAAGTCCTTTACCACACCGCTACGATGATGCCGTCCAAACCTGAGGACGAGTACTGCGTCGACAAAAAACGTCATATTGGGAATGACTACGTCCGAATCGTGTGGAATGACTCTGGAATTCCCTATCGGTTTGACACACTCGCCACTCAGTTCCAATTTGTGAACATCGTCATCGAACCACATTCCCTTGGCGCAATCGCTGCCTTTTCCAACAACATCCACGAAAATGAGTATTTCAAGGTCACTATCCAACGTGCCCCTGGCATGAGTGACTTTACATCCGTCGGTGACTTCAAGCTCATATCGGCAGAACAGCTCCCTTTGCTGGTCAGGCAACTCAGCTTACTGGCGGATTGTTTCGCGTCTGTGTTTGCACGCACAGAACGAGGCACCAAGGAAGTCGAGGTGATCACTAACTGGCGTGCTCGACTCCAAAAGATTATGATATTCAAGAAGGAGAAAATGCCACCCCTGCATATTGGGGGTGAAATTGAAGGAGTAATCGGGCAGGAGGCCTATCGCAACTTCACAGCTACATTCTAGCCTTGATTGTGTTTGCGGTTCTACGTGGGATATTTTACTATCTCTTCTCTACAATTCATTCATTTTTGTACAAGTTGATCTCCGTACTTCATGTATGTTACTTGTATTGTTTACCACTTCTAGCATGGATTACGTAATGTAAAGTAGGTTTACAGTCACTCCATCATTTTGCGACTTGGAGGGAGCCATTGGCTCGCATGTTGTCCAATAGCATCTGATGACCAGCTTTGCGAAAACATAGTATGTGGCAAGAGAACACACATACACTATTGAAGCTGAGCTGACTTATGATGACATTCAATCCAAGGACGAGCGAGCAGGCAATGAACTTTATCAAAGGGGATTGTCATTTAATACAAAAATGTGCAGAGCAGTAAAAGCAACAGGCAATGTAGATAGATATCAAGCGTAATTAGCAAACTGAACAGCCGAGAGGTCACTAGGTTCTCTGAAGCAGGTTGAAACTCGTCTCACTGGGGTATTCTAGCGGAACATCGCGTTTCCCGGCGATAATGCAAGCCATTTTAAGAAGGTCAGCGGTGAGTGTCGTGAAGTTGTTTTGTCTTGATGGCGTCAGAGCGTCATAAGAGTTCTCTTGATTTCGTGCAATGGTGATTGGCATTGTCTGTCGTGAGTGTCGTAAAATGGTCTGCATCTGAGAGTGTCGTAACGCTTTTCGTAATCTGTCTCGAGTGTCGCGAAGTTGTCACGGTGTTGTTTGAGAACGTTGTGGTGTAAGTGTCATGAAACGATCGTTTCTTGATGGCGTCGTATTCTGCTTGTGGCCCTAGTGTGTTGTTGTCAGGGGGTGGTTCTTGGGCGCTGTGGTGAGCAGTGAAGCTGCGATAGGCGGGCGTAAGATGTCAGAAGTGTTAGGAAGTGCGTCGCTGAGGTGGTGGTGGTGGTGACGTGGCAGCTGGAATTGCAACTGCGACCGCATTTGTTCGCTGGAGAAGCGACACAATGCGGGCCTTTATGCGTGAGCCAGGCTCTAACACTAAAGCAGTATTAGCTATAGGAGGGAGCGGCGATCCTGGCAACGTTCGGTGGTTGTCAGCCAGTATTGAGGTGAGCCCCACCTCTGCCATGGCAGCAACCCAGCCGACCATGAGGCCTGCCTGGTTGACGCGAATCTGCTTGCAGACTTGCGCAAGGTAGCCAACTAGTAGCAATGAAATCAATAAGAAATTTTCTTGACGTCACGAGAAATAACTGACCGATCCTGTTGACGTGTCACCGGAGGCGAGAACGCACAATACTGTCGCAGGCGGCATTCGATCGCGAAGCTCTAGGTTTGCGCTAATAAAATATGATGAGCGACATTACTTAGTCTAGTGATGAACACGTCCATATCTTTTGCTGCTCGAGACTATGTGGACGGGACTTCTTAGGCTGATATTGAAGGTCTGTAGGAGGGGGAGGTATTGGTCGACCGGCGGCCTTTGTCTTTTGACCTGACACGTTAGTGGGGTGGGCGGACCCAGTAAGAGAAGCGTTAGTGTGAGTTGGGTGGGCAGAATCCAGGCAGGATACGAGGGTAGTGTCGGATGTGAACGATAAGCGGTTACAATTGGCGAGATTTGGCAAATCGATGATGGCGATGTGGGAAGGCATTGATGGGAGTACAGGTGACGAGTAATTTGGTAAATCAATGGTAGTGATGTCACAAGGCGTCGTTGATTCGAGTACAGATGACGAGAGGGTTGGCAAATCGATGATAATGTCGCAAGGTGTTGTTGATTTGAGTACAGGTGTCGAGGTAGTTGGCAAATTGATGGTGGTAGTGATGTCGCAAGGCATTGATTTGGATGGGAGTACAGGTGACGAGGAAGTTGGTACATCTATGGCAACTATGTTGCAAGGTGTTGTTGATTTGAATACAGGTGATGAAGAAGTTGATAATTTGATCATAATGATGTTACAAGGCGTTGAGTTGAGTACAGGTGACAATGAGATTGGCTGAAATAGTAGAAATGGTGACTGGACTGGAATTATTAATGCTGAATTAACGAGCGGGCGATGGTTCGGGGTATCTTGATGTCATTTACATGCTGGAAATCGGTATCGGTAAGGGTCTCGCCGCTGAAGCTGATCTCGCCGCTGAGAAAATTTGAAGTGGTTCTATGAGCGGCCAAAACAAGAATGAACGTCGATATGCAGGTCGATACGACGACTCGGCCGGTGGAAACTTGCTGTAACGTCCAGATAGAACCTGAGGACGGACGACGGTTTCTCTAAAGAAATATACCGATAGGATGCCCGTAATGGCCAGGCGCGAAGCGACATGACAAGTGCTAGAAATCATAATGCTGAACGTCGTTATAAGATGTATGTATATGGCGTGCAGCTGGAAAGATATTCGACGGTGGGCGATTCCAAGATATCATTTGTGCGTGCTTGCCAACTCGATAAGCAACGCGTCAGTCACGTGCTTGTAAAATCAACCTACAGTCAACTTCATTTTAGTCCATCAAAGAGCGAAAATTATCAAAGTAACATGAGAGTTTCAGTAGATCACCTCATAACTGATGTGAGGTGGGATGACGACGACAAAAAAAATACATAGAAGCCATAAATAATTTCTCCCGTCCCACCACACTTGAGCCTTCTGTTTATGATAGCCCGAGGGACCCTCAGCCTGAGGGAACCGAACTATCAGCGCCAACGAAAGGGGCTCGCCGGAATAGCTGCTCGACGAGGCGTGAGGTGTGTATCATGTGTTCCAAAGAATCTTCCCTTGTATCAATTTCAAACTTGCAAGAGCTCAAGAGCCAGTATTACTAACGTATTTCGCCGAGCCTCTCTTGAAGTTGGGCTTCTGCTTGGATACCAGACGCTCCAAACATCTCACGACACGGATGAGCAAAGGATCTGGTTGTTCGCAACAGACTAACGCACATCTCTCGGTCAGACTGCACGTCCCTGGTAAAAAGTGAGATACAGTGTGCATACATAGAAGTGCAGACGACTCGCCTTGAGCTTCGTGTCGCGATTTGTATAGCCATTATCCCCAATCCAAATGACAACCAAAACCTGCTTTAGAAAAGACACTGACAATGAATAAACACTCTCACATGATCATGATCATCGCCCGCCTGCCTAAGCGCTGCCTCCAGGCTCCATCATCAGGGAAAAGACAGGGCATATACCTCAAGCTCCTCCCCGTCAATCGACCGATGGGAAGATACATGCACCATCCTTGGATCAATGCAACGACGTCACTGACTCTTCATGTCCTTTGATCTCGAACAGAAGCTCGCTGTCCTCCAACCACACGTGAATCACCTTGTCCATCCCACTGCTCGTGAATTTGTCACCTCGGGGAGAATATTTAACAGCATACACCCACTCATGACTGGTAGTGCAATTTGTTGGCCAGTGCCCGGGTTCCAGCGTTCTATGGTACCATTGTCCGATCTACTTGCTATCTCCAGGGTATTGGGAGACCAATCGAGGCACCTCAATAAACCATCATGCCTCTCCTACAGGTCGTAGATCATGATGCCCTTCCTGATGTCCCGCAGCCGTCTTACTCTCACTCACGATCCTTTTTTCATTTGAACACATTGCAATTGACTTACCACTCCTCCGTGACTATTCCGAAGCATCACCACTGGCTCTCCGTCTCTTGTTCACCAACGAATTGAACCATCGCCTGACGTGCTCAGTATATTGCAACTGGTGCCAAAACATGCAAGGCTCTGAATGACATTGGAATAATCCTCAATGACTTACTCCGGCGTCGAGCTCCCTGGTAGACATTCTAGCGTTGATTTCTTCCACGACGTGGTTTGAGTATTGTGATTAAAGAAGTAGGACCGAACATGTGTTGAGATGCGCCATTCGCATCCAGAAACGAGTTGTCCGGGGTGATCTATGTTCAACCGCGAGATCCTCGCTCCTAGTGGCGATCCTGGTAAAGGTCGGGTTCGTGAAGCTATCATGAGTGTGAAACCTTGATATCGCATTTATCATCTTACACCGCCACCATTGAGTCCATGGTAGCCGTTTAAGATGATAGAACAGAATGAAGCCCTTCATTCCTGCTTACTTCTCATTGTCGATTGAGCGAAGCAGTAAGTATTACAATGCGGTTACTCCCTTCCCTGAAAGTGCACCATGGCGCGGCAGGTCCTTCTCCTTCGCCCGATGAGGTGCACCAACTACCGGTAGGTTCAACACCGCTCCTTATTCTCCATCTCTCCGTTTTGCTGATGTGCTTGGCTCGGCCTTTTCGCGTGCCACGATGTTTGATTAAGAAAGTTTTGAGACGTGCTATACGGTCAGCTGTGCATGTTGTATTTTCAGGCGCCCGCATGTCAATATATAGAACGACGGTCTCGACAGTCTGACTAGGGGAGACTTAAAGTCCAAAGCTGACTTTTCTCGCGGAGTTGAAATGCGATTGACCCATTCAATGACGCTAGTGACGAGTTCAGCGTTGGACGCGGTGAGGGCAGGCAGTCGCAGACCAGACTGAACGTTTCTCGTTGCAAGTCCGACAGGGTGGCAGCCTGAGCGTCGTGAAGCCGATTACGGGCTCAGCTGGCTGTGAATAGTTTTCTAAGTCCACGTAGTTTTTTTAGGTCTTCATCTTCATCGCTCCGAGACTGTATGTGCCGTCAGACATGGACCATGCAGCCTGGAAAGACTACTTCCTTGTGTCCCCTTGCAATTGTTGTTTCTTGTGCTAACCAGGGTCACCGTGTGGCCGTCACGCATAGACTAAGCTTATCACACAACCATGTTTACAAATTCATAGGATGAAATTCATCAAGGAAACGTGAGCCACAATCAATTCAATCAATAAGAGCTACCCTGCTATCAATAACGGTCCTAAACGATGTCAGCTTCAGTGAGTACGGCTCCTGGACTCCAGACTTCACCCGAAAGTGAGGGAAGAACGAGCTGCTGTGAGATGTGTATGCGAAAACAAATCTTGGTCAAGTGGGCGGAAATTATGGGGCTGTTAGGTGAGATTACCGACAGGCAAAGACTCGTCACTAAGAGGGCTGTTGCTGGGCATACTGCTGTTGGTAGTACTGGGCGTAGTTCGCTGCATAATCCTGTGAGCCGTAACCTGGGTAGCCTTGCTGGCCCCACTGCGCGCCGTACCCAGGAGCGCTGTAGCCACTGTAAGCTTGTGGTGGGCGATAACCTTGGTTTTGCGGAGGGTTGTTGGATTGCCAGGACTCTGGTCGACGCCAAGGAGGAATATTGGACCCGCCTGCAGTGATATCATGACCAGCACTGGGGCCACCCCACGAGCTCTTGGCGGTATCGCCGCCTGTACCTCTGCCACTCTCGCCAAGCTCTGCCATCAAGCTAGCGTACTCAGAGTCGAACCCTCCCTTGTTCATAGGAGGAGGGCTGCCCATAGCGATTGCGTTGGGGTCCTTGTTAACAGTACAGTCGCGCGCCATGTGGCCTGCACTACCACAGACACGACAGATGATGTTAGCTGTGAAGTTGCGCTGTTCTGGACAGTCATATTTTCTGTGACCAAGACCGCCACAATTCTGACAAATCTGGTTTTCGTCGTCACGTAAGGTACCGTTCAATGCCGCGAGCTCGCGGAGCTGATTGCGCTTGTGGTCATTCTGACCCTCAGGAGTAGACGCAGCCTACAGAAACTTTCAGTAAATGATCGATGATCGCAAACTGGAGATCTTACCGTTTCGATGACCCTGTTGATCATCTTTACGCATGCTGCAACTTTCTCTTCAGAATCAGCGAGAACCAGACAGTGGAGATCTTCTTCTGCGTCATCAGCGTACTGGTCAGGACGAGCTTTGCCTTCCTTGACGCTTCCTTTGCCACGAATGCTGATTTTGGCACCACTTTCCCTCTCCATCTTCTTCAAACTATTGCCACGAGGACCGACAAGAAGACCGAAGAAATTGATTTCGGGGAATTCCTTGACAGGGATATAGACTTTTTCGGATGGACGTTGGGAACGCTTTTGCTGGTGGTATTCGACAGGAGGGCGGAAGTTGGGGTCATTCTTCATAGCGCGATCGACGAGGCGAATTCGTTCGTCTTCGAGCTTTTTGCGATAGCGGACCTCGCGGGTGTTAGTACGGCGACCGTGGCCATCATAGGTGGGAGGGGGTGAAGGTGACCTGATGGCAGAATGAGCATACGCGCCTGTAGTTGTCAAACCATCAGCTACTTACCGCTCACGCTCGGGCGGGATAAAATCGTTCAATCGCAGTTTGCGATTAATTTCTTCCAACCTAAGGTGAATTGCATAGTTGTCGAGCTGTGCCTGGGAAACGCCGGCAGCAGAGATGGCAGTAGGTAAACCAGGGATGTCTGTCTTTGCTTCTCCCCAGCGGCTGCGCCTTTTGCGAGCACCATTAGCGTCAGCTGTGGGTAAGTGAAAAGCACATGGTATCAGGGTTAGTAACACAGTCAGTTAGTGATCAGTAAGGTTGTAACAACAATCGCAACAGACGAGCTGCCAGGATTGCCAGCAAATCTCACAGGACCCGCTATAGAGAAATGCTTGGCAAGGAAGCACGACTTGGGAAGTCGGTGTTCAAGGATGATGGGCTTACCTTGAGAATTGGTGGGGGTCTCCTCCCTCCCCCTCCTCGAGTCTTGGTCTTGATGAGACTGTTTTGGATAGGCAGAGGGAGATGGTTGGGCAAGCTGAGGGCGCGCAGTTTCTTCTGCAGGTGCCGGTCCAAAACGACGACGGGTGCCCAGAGGAACTGAATGAACATTTGTTAGCAAATGTAAGGTTTTATCACAAAAATGGGACTGACCTTCGTTCGTTCCAGTAACCTCGCGAGTAGCAGGTCTCCACATTTTTGAACTGGGATATCGACAACAAAAAGCTCGGGAGCGTGACGGCGAGTGCAATGAACTGGAAGATGAGCAAGATATAAATCAATCTCCGAACCCTGTCTCCAGTTGTTTATGGACTCCGCTCAAAATGAGCTTGCTGACAAATCGGTGCTACTTCAGTCATACATAATGAATATTAATGCTTTGCTCGACTGTATAATAATCCTGAAATCCAACGTTTCAGGCTTCTGGTTCTCATTGATTCGTGTCAGTTCTGTCATCTAAGTCCTCTACTTGATCTGCGGAATAAACCCGGCGTCAGTGCGATCATGACACGCAACCGCACCGTGGTCCACAACGGTTTTCCCAATCGTCAGAGCTTCGCGGCTCAAATAATTAAGTCCAAAGTGCTGGCAGCCAGTTCATAAATTGTCCCATCTGATGACCTTTGCAGGTCTTTCCGCCTTTTTATTCTACAAAACATGGCGCGTGCAGCTGACCTACCTAAGCTACTGTCGCTGTTGTGTATATTTCCCTGTGCTCTAGGTGCGCCGGCCTTGGCCCGCCCCCAACTTCAGGGCGTAATGTTAACGTTACTTTAGCTGGTTCGTATTCGTCGGTAACAGCCGCATCCAATTCTTCAACAATTCATACAACGAGCTTCACGACGTCTTTTGCATCTGCCAGCATCCCAACCGCGTCCACCACAGTTGGTGTGATCACTATTCCCCTCTCTGATTATCCATTCACTCCCTTCCCTACACCTGCTCTCAACCCCCGCCCCCCGGTTTTCCCCGTAACCGATCCTTTGAACCCTCCTGATGTCAGCAGCGATCCGCACATTGTGCCTGATTTTGGGCCTGCGTGGGCCACCGCCTACCAAAAGGCTAAGAACCATGTATGTACAATCAACTTGGTTGTCTTGCCAGTTTCATTCTGAGGCTTGAATATTCAAACACTTTCCATAATCGCCGATGTCGGCACGTGCTGAATATACTTTCTACCCAGATATTGTATTATACCATCGAGGAAAAAGTCAACATCACCACTGGAGTCGGTTTGGGGGATGGCTCCTGCATTGGTAACACCCCACCCAATAAAAACTTCCCTGGCTTGTGTCTTGAGGTGCATAGCTTGAATTTATGAAATATTTGTCTGATGATGAGCCAGGACTCCCCTCTCGCCGTCAATTATGTAGACTTTGTGACTGTGTTTCCAGCCGGCATTCAGGTAGCGTCCACGTAAATCATCGTCAATCTCCCCAACGTAATATTTCTGATATGTATCACAGCTGGAATCGTGCTCTAATGCGTGCTCGTGGCCTGGCTTTGGGTCAGGAGTTCAAGGGCAAGGGCGTCAACATTGCCAATGGCCCAATGATGAATATGGGACGCGTCCCTCAAGGTGGCCGCAATTGGGAGGGTTTCGGTGCCGACCCTTTCCTGACCGGTGAATCTGCGTATGAGACAATTTTAGGCCTGCAACACGGCGGAGTACAATCCTGTGCCAAGCACTTCATACACAAGTTCGTCTCCCGTTACACTGATTTGCGCTTGTTCTTATCTGTTCCTATAGTGAGCAGGAGCATTTTCGCTTTACGGAATCCTCAAATGTTGATGATCGGACTCAACATGAGATTTATGCGCACCCGTTCCTGCGCAGCGTCATGGCTGGTGTTTCAGCCGTCATGTGCAGCTACAGTGAGCTTCAATCATGTTGTATCAATTTGTGTCATTTGAGGTCTAAATCGCAGATCTCATCAACGAAACCTACGCGTGCAACAACGACAAGATGCTCAATGACATCTTGAAGCGGGAGTACGGCTTCCAAGGCTTCGTTCTATCTGACTGGTGGGCGACAACATCGACCCTATCTGCTGTCGCAGGGCTTGACATGACTATGCCCGGTGATATCACTGATGACTCCGGCGACTCCTACTTCGGGGGCAACCTCACAGAATATGTGAACAACGGATATATCAGCATGGCTCGCCTAGACGATATGGCAACGCGTGTCATTGCTGCTTGGTACTACCTTCACCAAGACGAGGACTATCCCGCAACAAACTTCAATCTATTCAATCCGAATGATGAAGTGAACAATAAGTATATAAACGTGCAGTCGGATCATTACAAGCTTGTGAGGGAGATTGGTGCGGCCGGGACGGTCCTTTTGAAAAATAAAGACGACGCACTGCCATTGAATAAACCCAAGAACTTGGTATTGATCGGAAGTGATGCGGGTCCAGGAAAGTCTGGCCCGAACGAGTTTTCACAGCAGATTGGTGGTGGTGGTAGTGATGGAATTCTTGCCATGGGCTGGGGATCTGGGTGTGTTCGTTCTCTGATATACCTGTATTGTTCCTGAACAAGATTGGCGCCACATAGGACTGGTTACTTCCCTTACCTTATTTCGCCTCTCGAGGGTATCCAGGAGCGTGCTCGCCAGGATGGCAGCAGCGTGTTTTGGGACTTTGACGACTGGAACACTGCTCTCGCTAGTGATATGGCATTTGGCCAGGCCGTCGCTCTGGTTTTCACCAACTCCGACTCTGGCGAGGGTTATCTTACTGTCGATGGCAACGAGGGCGATCGGTACGTTTCTCACATCTTCAAGTGGTGGTGATCTTTATTTCCCGCCAGTAATAACCTTACTGCTTGGAACAACGGTGATGACCTTATCCTTGCTGTCGCCTCACAGAACAACAATACGATAGTCATCGTGAATAGCGTCGGCCCGCTCATTTTGGAGCCCTGGATTGAGCACCCTAATATCACCGCCGTCGTCTGGGCCGGCATCCAAGGCCAGGAAGCAGGCAATGCTATTGCTGACGTACTTTATGGCGCATACAACCCCTCTGGGAGACTGCCGTATACTATTGCCAAGGATCTTGCCGATTATCCTGCACAACTCATCACTAATGGTTCGGGAACCGAGATTGTGACAATTGATTACGCGGAGGGGTATGTACATTTGACCAAGGCCGTTCTGGATTAATTTGACGATCTCTGTAGGTTATTCATCGATTATCGTCACTTTGATAAAGTGAGATCCCCGAATCTGCTTTGTGCTTTCGCGTCTTGAATAAGGGGAACTGCAGGCCAATATCACGCCGCGCTTCGAGTTTGGCTTCGGCTTGAGCTACACCACGTTCTCGTACTCCGACCTTGGCGTGGCTACTATTCAGTCATTGGACGTTGATCAGGGAGATTTGATCACTGCGTGGGAGAACGGGGAGGCATCGCCCATCGCCGAAGGGTCTTCTACTGCGCTTTGGTGAGATTTTCACGACCAATGACGGATCTATGGGCTGATGCCGCTCCTAGGCTACACGAGCCCGCATTCCAGGTCACTTTCAAGGTCACTAATACTGGATCTGTGTCTGGGACTGAGGTTCGTGAAGCCTGTTACTTTAGTCGCTCTTAAGCTTGCGCTCAATCTCGAATAGATTCCTCAGCTCTACATCCACCACCCGTCTTCCGCTGGCGAACCTCCTTCAGTTCTGAAGGGATTCACAAATGTTGAAATTGGATCGTACGATACGAAGCTTGTCTCGATCACGCTCTCGCGCTATGAACTGTCTATCTGGGACGTCGTTGCTCAAGGCTGGTGCAAACCCGACGGCCAGATCTCGTTTTCTATCGGCGCAAGCAGCAGGGACTTTAGGCTGTGGGGCGTCATCCCTGCTTGAATTTGTTGTTTATGCTTGAGATGCTTTTGACTTCGCGCATTGAACAGATTTTGGCGAATCTACGTCGCACTAGTAATTCCAGAATGCAGGATGGGTCAAATATATATCAGTGGCGATGTATCAACTTTAAGTTTCAAGCAAAAAGCGACTCGACGCGGTCGGTCGCGTACATACACAAAGGCTACTAAAGTCACCTAATGTCATTAAGTGCATCAGCGATTCAGCGGGAGTAGTCAAGCACGCGATCACGTGCAACTTGTTACAAACGATTCAACTTCAAGTTGCTAACTTGAATTTCTAAAGCGCCAATCATTCACCGAACTGAGGCTGCGTTTGCCTTGCGATCCTTTTCTTGTGATCTCTACTTCAAATATTGCAGGTCATGGGTGTAGCTGGACTTTGGGAGGTTTGTCGCATGAGTTGACACGAAGTTTCACTCTAAGTCAATGTCTACTACTAGGTGCTACGACCTGCTGGACAAACACAGTCATTAACGCATCTCTCTGTTATTCAAGGGTTTGAAGCCAATGCTGGTGGTCGACGAGGTCTACGCATAGGTATTGATGCCTCGATTTGGTTCTTCCATGCCGCGTACGGTAAAGAAGGAGAGAATCCGGAACTGCGCACGCTCTTCTTTCGCTGTTCTAGACTCATGAACATGCCTATTCTCCCACTCTTTGTATTCGATGGTCCAAAACGGCCTTCGGTCAAGCGCGGAAAGAGAGTGAGCGGCAATGCACACTGGCTTACTACTGGAATGAAAAATATCATTGCTGCTTTTGGTTTTGAGTGGAGAACGGTGCGTGTGCACAACAAGTGATGACGAAAAGAAGATTTACACTGCACAGGCTCCCGGCGAAGCTGAAGCTGAACTTGCATACCTGAATCGCATTGGAATCATTGATGCTGTACTCTCTGATGATGTTGATAACTTTCTATTTGGTGCCACCATGGTCATCCGCAAGTAAATCATGTCACCATAAGCAAACCGTCAAACGCTAACTCTCGCATAGCCCCAGTAATACGCTTTCCGGAAATCGTGCGCACCCGGTGAAGAACGCTGAGGGTCGTGATGATGGAAACCACGTCGTGACGTATCGCGCCGCTGATATTCTCTCCCACGACGACATTCGTCTCTCGCAAGGAGGATGTATCCTAATTGGTCTCCTCTCCGGCGGAGACTATCATCAGGCTGGCGTTCAAGGCTGCGGCAAGCTCATCGCTGCTGCCCTCGCACGTTGTGGATTCGGAGACCGACTACTTGAAGCTGCTAGCTCCCTCAGCCGCGAAGAGCTAGAGAAATGGCTTGACACGTGGCGTGACGAAGTGCGCGAGGAACTCCGTACGAACAAGAGCGGCCTTGTCGGATCGAAAAAGCCTGCACTCGCAAAAAAGATTCCTATTGATTTTCCTGATGTCGATATTTTACTGTCCTACACCAATCCTATCACGAGCGAGACAGAGGGTAAACCTACACGAGAAATCACTTGGGAACAAGAGCCCGACATTGGTAAAATCGCTGGACTTTGCGAACTGTACTTCGAATGGGGTGTAAAGGATGTGATTATCAAGCGTTTTCGCACCGTTTTGTGGCCGAGCGCTGTACAGCGTATTCTGCGGCGTGGCGCGATGGAAAAGGATGAGAAGAGGCGTAAGGGTTTACCAATGAGCCCAAAAAAGAGCAAGACAACAGGCAAGCTCGCGCCCGGAACACCCTCGAAGATGATTACAAAGTACTTTTCGTCGATGAAGCTCAACTCCCCGAGCAAAGACAACCGGAAGGAGGAAGAGTACAGTGACACTGAATCCGAAGCAGAAGAAGATAGGCTGATTGTCAAGATTCACTCCTCGCGACGGCACGCGTCTACGGATGGAATTCTTGAGTATCGATTAGAGATTGCGCCTGCGCAGCTTGTACAACTGGCTGGGGACGGTGTTCAAGGAATAAGGCCCCCGATCGAAGTAGATGCTACTTTCGATGACACTGAAGGCGATGATGAGGACGAGGATGACGGAAAGCAAAAGAGCAAGAGCAAGGGGAAGAAACCTCCACCAGACCCCGAGAGCCACCTTCGTGTATGGATGCCAGCATGTATGGTGCAGATCGTGGAGCCAGAACTCGTCGAAGCCTTCGAGGACATCCAGCGCAGAAAACTGGAGAAAAAGACTAAGCGATCGAACAAGACGGATGGGAAGAAGAAGGGTGCTTCCACTGTGCGGGAAGACAGTGATGGAGATACTCTCCCTGTCCTAGCCCCTACGAAGAAGAAATCTACCCGTCAGAAGAAAACGGTGACGGAACGGCAGGATAGCGGGCTCGCTCCTCGTCCCCTCCCAATCTCAGGTTTCGTCAGTGCTCCTGACGATCCTTTCCTGGAGCCCAAGAAACCTGTTGGCGCTAATCCATCTCAGCAGTCCAAAACCGGTTCTAA
>QFEN01000128.1:53704-66323 GCA_003316125.1 Auricularia polytricha
ATACCGAAGGCCGGCATTAGTCTACCAAAAAAAAAATTCCTTTTAAGTACGATGATCTCTCTCATCTCATCCGACACACCATGATGCTCATCTCATCCCTCGAGCTATTGCATGCCTATCTATGATCATGGCAGTACTACAAGTTTGCTACTGGCAGCCCGATAAAATGGTGAGCATTGAGCAATCTATGGACGAGTGGATATGAAAGCGAGCACAAGCGGAGACAGTAAAAGGTATCGATACACCATCAAGAAGAGTGGCAGTACAGTAGTATCTCAACAACAGTTCAAATCAAGAAAACAAAAGCGGAAATACATAGAGTCCATTCATATGACAGTGAAAATTGGTACTAACCGTGCAATTGAACGATGGGGTGTGCCGAGTGGCCGACATACGTTTAACAGGCCTAACCACCGGCTTTTCCAAGCAAAGCATAGCCGCTTCCTGCTGGGCCGTGCAGCTACATTGCACACATAAGAAATACCAAAAACATGAGAAGGAAAATTAACCATACCTTTGAGTAGCATCGATGGCAAAGGGGTTCTCCGTCTTTCTCCGTCAATCTAGTTGAATCTAACAGAGTATTGCACTCCTTGCACCTTAAACATCCCTTGTGCCATGTCTTTCCTATGGCCTTCATCTATCCCACATATCAGTCAAACTCGTGTCGGCCTCTTGTTAAAATTTACCTGTTCAGCGAAATAAACATTCTTCCCGCACCGCGGGCACGTCGGAGTTGCGCCCGCGGAAAAGACCTTGACAGGAGTGCCACCACTACCAAATGCTGCGCCATACCGTGTGCCAGTGCCAGTTGGCTGCAACGGTGTCGTCGAAGATGAACTTGAGCGTCCAAGTGCCACAGAAGATAATTTCGGGGTAGACGTAGCATAAGTGCCATTGCCCACTGGTTTAGTCGGACTCAAAGGGACAGTACGTGGCATATCGCCGATGCGTGCTGTGCTAGTAGCTGTCCCCGCAAACGTAAGCGCTGGAGACAGCATCTCTTCTCTCACTTCCTCATGGTGCGAGTTTGTGTTGAGAGGTTGATTTGGGGTTTCAGAGCTAAGATCAGGAATGGGATTAATGGGTGAGCGATTGTACCGTGCAGGGAGGACCGAGTTCGCTTTGAGGATGGGTGGTGGCGACATGGCACCGTTCGTATAGCGTCCTGTGCCAGTGTTGTGCACACGCACCGGTGATCGCGCACCTTGCCGCTGGCTTAGATCTACAGATTCACCACGCATGAGAGTGGGTGCAGGGAAGGTGTGGCGCACAGGTGACGCAGGAAGTGGTGGAGGCGAAGCCATGTCGTTGCGATGGGGGAGATTGGCATGCCTCAGGTCGCGAGTGCCGAAGTTTCGAACGTGACATGTTTTGCTGCAATTCGGGTTAATAATTGGAAGACACGAAGAGTCGTGGGGATTACCAGTATGGCTAAGGAGGGAAGGGTGAGCTATACGACGCACAAACATCCTCATAGACAAGACGCACCTCCTGATCGTGTTCAAGAAGGGTCAACGAGTCCAATCTCTTGTTGCACATCGTGCAAGCCAGACAAGGCTAACCGGACTTGTCGTAAATCACACGAAGCGAGGCATGTGGGGGAGCTCACCTTGTGATAGAGCTGATTACGTTGATTAATAACATTTGTATTGCAGAGTACTACGATCAGCCCACCTTCCTGCCAGGTCCCATCACCTGTTGGACGTCATAAGAAATTCAGGAAGCATGAAACGAGGCTGCTCACCTGTTCTGCAGCATAAACAGCCTTGCTGCATCTTGGACATATCGGTGTGCCACCAAATGGGTGCATGGTAACTATAAATTTGACTTGTATGTGATCAAGTTCAAGTCACAGATTAGTGCAAGCTTGGAGGATGGTTTGTGCTTATGACAATGACTGTGTAATTCGGAGGAGTAACGGGAAACATCCATCGGAGTTTGAAAGTTAGATCACTTTTTTGCTACACGCCAATCTTTCGTTCATCGCCATCTCCCTCCCTCTTATCCAGTTCATAGATTTTTGTTTTTTCTTCTTATTCCGCCATCATGTCTGACGATGAACACAACCAGCAGTTCGAGCAGGTTCGCCCATCTAATTCATAACGCCCCACGAACATCCTAAACAACTGATTGCGCAATGATCGTCATATAGGCTAACGCAAATGCCTCGCTTACTTTCCCTATGCAATGTTCTGCGCTCCGCAAAAACGGTCACGTTGTCATAAAAGGTGCGTTAGAATGTATCTGCCTTGCCTTGCCGGCCCGACAACCTTATTCTAGGTCGTCCCTGCAAGATCGTTGAGATGTCCACCTCTAAGACCGGGAAACACGGCCACGCGAAGGTCCATCTCGTCGGTGTCGACGTGCGTTCACGTTCCACTAAACCTGCGAATTGCTGCTTTAATTTCCGATCACGCAGATCTTCACTGACAAAAAGATGGTAAAGTATCAATAATTGACTCATAGTCATAAGCGCTGCCGCTTACGGCTCCCTTGTGCCTTTTTATAGGAAGATATTTCCCCTTCCACTCACAACATGGACGTCCCCAACGTGAACCGTACTGAGTACCAGCTCGTGAGTGTGCTGTTTACGTTCGTCTGCTGATGTCACTTATTTTTGCGATAGCTCGGTGCTGATGATGGCTTCCTCAATCTTATGAACGCTGACGGAGGTACCAAGGAAGATGTCAAGCTTCCCGATGGGAAGCTCGGCGAGGAAATTTTGGCTGGCTTCGAAGTCGCAGATACCGTCATGGTCACGGTCACTGCCGCGATGGGCGAGGAGCAGGTACATTCATCATGCAACATCCTTGCAATTTTCTGACTTCTAATGCGCGTTCTAGGTCACATCTTTCAAGGTCTCCAATCAGTAAACGTATGTCTTTGCTTTGATCACATGCTCTGTCCGCGATTTTCACACTGTCTGTTATCAAGGTCTTGCGCTTCTGATTGTCGTCCACGTCCTGTCATTTTTCTGTCACGTCAGCTATTCTTACTTTCAGTCGATATCTGCGCATGTACTTTCATCAAGGCATTGTACTGAATGTACATCAGTATGACTAGGTTCCGGTGTTGAAATAAAGAATTATGTATTTCATGTTGTAGACAGGTCACAGGAGGCATTTATGGAGGAGATCGTGGTCTCCCATTTGTTTCGGTCATGTACACATTTTTGAGTTATCGCAGTGAACGTCCAGATCACCTCCGGATGAAAGTTAGTACCTCTTCCGCAGCATGTTGGAAAGCGGTGGAAGTGGTTATTCTGCCCCAACACAGTCTCGGTGGCATGACATGGCATGGTTGCCCTGCAGCGTCTCCATCCTCTTAGTACAGCAAGTAAACATTAACTACTATTATTTTATTCAGATTTTATTTCTATATTACATATAAATGACTTCTATTTATAGGTTGTTTGGTTGAGCATCATCCCACCTTTGAAAGTGCACAGGACTCGGTATTTTAACTCTTTACCTTGGACAGCGACCACGACAATACTATCAACCACAACGGACAAGCCCTCGACTAACGGATTCTTTAAGGCTAATCGACATGGCAAGTTCCAAGGACAACCCAGATTCTGACCTCTACGGAGGTGAGCATTATTTCATGGCATCGGCTCTAGGGCAATAGCTCACATTGCGCAGACTTGTACGATGACGAGTTTACTGTCCCACTGGACGACGAAGCCTCACCTACCACCGAGGCTCCTCCGCACGCAGACAAGAATCTTGAACCTGTGAAGATAGAGACTTCAACATCGACCACGTCTGCGTCATCGCTACCTGCTAAACCTCAGTCATCAAAAGGCGATTATGCTATGTCATATTCAGCCCAGGTCGCAAAGCAGTTCTCTGCGTACCAACAGACACCGAGCCAGGAGCGTATTCAGAAACCACCCTTGCCCCTCCCACCAAATCCGAGTACACAAGGTGGGCCTTCTGCAATAGCCACACACGAAGGACCGACCGACAGCCATGCGGACAGGCCTATCCGACCTTCAGAAATGAAAGATGAAGGGTAAGTGCACGCTTGCTATATGTATGGTTATTTCCTGTCTGTATTTTCCTGGAAGCAAAGCACTTCTAGACTCAGTCTCCGCTATGTCTTGCACGATAGTTTACCCTTGTCTTTCTTTCACGAGAGATGAACGAACGGGGCCTGACAGTTACAGTACATGCCGCTGCACTGCTACTACTGCTTACAGTCGAGCTTACTATCTGCACCTACACTCTGCGCATCGCCTATGCTGCCGTCTTTCATACTCTCATGGCTACTTGTTATAATTGGTCACTAATCACTTATATCTTTCTGGATACTTCCGTGGACCCATCGACACGCTCTACTCTTACTTCATGCCTTGCCTCACCTACGGATCCTTGCCTCACATACGGTCGTCACCTCCGATAGCAAAATGTTTATTGGCGGCCTTAACTGGGACACTACAGATGGTATACACCCATGCAATGACAATCAACTTCTATCTACTGACTACTATCCTATGTTGTTCTTCCTATGAGCAGAGGGTCTAAGGACGTATTTTTCGCAGTTCGGCAAGGTAATTTATTTTTGGATTTAAGCTGTTGATGGATGTTGTCCTCGGGTTATGATACTGATGAGCACTCAAGGTGGATGCTTGCACGATTATGCGTGACCCGGATGGGCGCTCAAGGGGCTTCGCCTTCTTGACCTTCGATGAACCAGAGAGCGTGAATGCTGTCACTGGAAGGGAACATGTTTTGGACGGGAAAGCTGTCAGTATCTCCGGCTTGCAACTTTTCCAATCACTAACACAGGCAGTAGATCGACCCAAAACGCGCGATTCCCCGAGAAGAGCACCTAAGAAATACGCGGTACTTTGTTGGTGGTCTCGCCCCTACCACCAACGCAGACACCATGCGCGAGTTTTTCGCGCGGTTTGGGAAGGTCGTTGATGCGACAGTCATGGTCGATCGCGAGTCAGGCCGCTCCAAAGGCTTTGGCTTCGTCACTTTTGAGGACTCGAACAACTCTGATGAGTTCGTGGGGAAACTCGGGCTGGTGTTGGATGATAAGCAGGTACGTATGGATGTGCCTACCGAACACATTCTCCTCTCAAGATGTCGACAGATTGAAGTGAAAGCTGCTCAACCCCGAAGCCAGCGCGATCAAGCGCGAAACATGCAACAGGGCAGCCGCGAACCCTATTTCAACGACTCCGACTCACGTACACCCAACACGTCCGCAATGGGCTTCCCGCAACAGCCTAACTCCGCAGCCACTAACATGCTTTATCAACGCGTTATGAGTCACATGCCCATGATGGGAGCAGCGAACATGGGCATGATGAATCCTATGATGATGGGCATGGGCATGGGAGGCATGGGCGGCATGAACGGTATGGGTGGCATGGGCGGTGTGGGCGGCATGGGTGGTATGGGTGGCATGGGCGGCATGGGGATGAACATGATGGGCGGTATGAGTCCAATGGGTGGTATGGGTATGAACGCCATGCGGATGGGAATGCCGGGGATGGGGATGATGAATGCTGCGGGTGCAGGTGCGGGAATGGGGATGAACAACATGGGGATGCGGATGCGACAGAGCATGACTGGCGCTGTTACCCCGAACGCGAATGCAGGGCGCATGACGATGAACCAGGGACTGGGTCCTTCAAGAATGTCAAGTCGTGGACAGCATTCATTCCATCCATATGCACGATAGTGTACTGGTGTTTTTATTTGCTTTGCACTTGCTGATCTGTACCATATATCACCACTAGTTATTTAACCATGCATGGATGAGTGCATGACAAACTTCTTCTTGAAGTGCGCTGTCTATTCACGTACCGACAGTGTTGTGTCTACCACTTTCACTACAATACCAGCTACACTACGAAATGACATACTCAAGAGCTACGAACTCGAACCAAGCTTAGGGCATTAGAATATGGTGATACTCTCCTGGATGCATACTACCCAAATGTTCAGTGCACGTGTAGATCGACGGTGATTCTATTAAACATTTTACTTCCACCTTGTCCTTTGAACACTTCACCTGAATTTTGTCCCCGAGGCGTATCCAGTTGAACCTAAGTATGTCTGGCTAAGACAAAAAGCAAATCATCATATCCACCCTCTCATCTTCGCTACTAGCACTAAGACCTGGTCACCAGGAATTTTCTCCCCAACCACCCGATTTCCTTCTTCGTCATTCATCCCCACATACTCTTTCCACCTATCCAATTCCTCATACTCGACATTGAGTGCCCTCACAATATTTGACAGATAACCAAGATCCGATGAGAGCTGCGCCGCGCCTGCGACAGAAAGTGTACGGATCTTTGGCAGGACGCTGCTGGTAAGATGGGATAAGATAGAATGTCCGAGGGATGACAGCCATGCTGCTGCAACTGCCTCCGGGCTCAGCACTACCGGCTTGGAAGGCAAGACAAGCGAAGCTCGTCGGTTGTGCCCAAGCTCAGGGGATTGCGCATGCATTTCACCCAGACCACTCAGATATGCTTCATCGACATTCGGGAGTGTGTTGAGTGAGAAGCCCAGTGCATCGTCGTCTGCATACACTTCAAAGAGCCGCGGAAGATTTAATAGCCCCTCCGCAACGTGCTGTACGATATCGCTGGGGGAAAGCGAAAACACAGGCACGTGCAAGTCGCTGGCTGTGCGCATGGACTTGGGATCACCTGGTGCCGCCCAGAGGGCAAGGGATGCATAGGATGAGAGATGTGCATGTAAGGGGGCAAGAAGGGTATGCTGGAGTGACGACTGAAGGGCCCTGGCAAGGGACGCAATGGATGCGCGTGCTGTGGTGAGGAGTGGAATAGGGGGATGGGATTCTGCAGAGGATAAGAGAGCGTGCAAAGCTGCGCTATTCAGGGGGGACTGCGCGAGGAGCAAACTAGCACCCTTGGTTGCACAAGGTGTATACAAACCGCCTTCATGCTGTGCCAGTCGGAACGCCGTGGCGATCTGTACGAGTGCGGCTCGCAGCTTGCCCTCAAATGTCCCAAGTCGGTCAAGCACGGCTCTTGTAGAAGCGAGGAGGTGTAAGACAAGCTGAATGTTGCTCCAGTCCTGCGGGGAGTAATCCAAATCCGCGAGGTCATCCTCGGATTCCACGTGAGCAGTTGAAGGAGCAGATAGATTTGCGGTCAGAGTTTGGGTCCAGGAGTCAACAAATGACGCGAGAGACGTGTCCAACGCGGAGATGAGTCCTGGAGCAGCATATCCATAAGTAAATGACATGCATCGTACGAGGCTTTCTTCTGCAGCACTAAACACATCGACCGCACGCTCGCGAAGAAGGCGAGCCCGGTCAGTGCTTGGGTTCTTGTTAGGAGTGAATGTAGAGGAAAAAGTGAGCTCATCAGAGAGGAGGCGCCGCTCCAGTGTGCCGTACTCAACCTGGAAGTCGAGAAACGCCTGAAAGAGCGTTTGGTCCCAATCAAGTGCATCATCGAGTGTGGAGTGCTGAGCCCGTGAGATGTTCGTTGCTGAATTTGAGCGCCAGGACATGGACATACGCATGGAGCGGCGGCGTGTGTGCTTCGGAGGCTCCAAAGTGCTATCCGCAGGGATAACAGAGAACTGGATTTTCTCCATGATTTTGTCTGCACTCGCTGCGAACTCCTCTGTCATTTTGTAGATGGCTATGACATCCTTGAGAGCAGATGAACCGGCGGTATTGAAGAGGGACGCAAGGCGCTGCGGACATGAAGGCTGTAGGGTGGACAAAGTGGAAGTGATGAACGTCGAGAGCGTGATTTGAGGATCAGGAAAGATGGCAGGAATGGACGTGCGCTCCGCATTGAGGACGGCCAGGAAACTGGTGCAAAAAGTTGCCCAAAAAACATTGAATGTCTGTTTCGGCACCGCAGGCAGTGACGGCTCCGTGTCTTCCAAGACCTCGCTCTGCCACGAAGCAACCAGCCCTGCCCTCCGAGAGCCATAGTAATAGTTCCTGAACTCACTCTCCCTCTGTATGTTAGAAAATATCCCGTAAAAGTTTCTGCAAAGCGCCGTATCCCCCGAGTTGATTGCGCCGACTAACGCAGAACTGAGGGCAGCTTCGAGTTGGTTTTGGAGGGACACCATCAGCGCACGGCGGGGCTCGTATTCTGGGGTTCCTGCAAACACAGGCATACTCCTGCTAGCCTCGCTCAATCTCTCAGCGGCCTTGTCATATGCACGCTCCGTCAGCAATGCAATAACCTCCGCCTCTAAGCTGGACCACGACTCTGCCTCACGTAGCACATCTCTCACAGCCTCCATCCGTCGTTTTGCAGTGTCAAGAGTCTGCAACCTGTCGAGGGCAGCAGAAGTACCCGTTCCTGCTGGAATGCGGGCAGTGACGGTAGCGAGAGCAGAGTGTAGGGAGAGAGCACCGTCACGCATGAAATGAAGGTCGTACGTGAGACGAGGAGCGGTGCGCGACACCTCATCGATCGTGTATTCGAGTGTGGCGGAAGTTGTTACTGCTGAAAGGTCGGTAGCGGTCAGCAGGTCCGCCAGCAGCGACTCAAGAGCGGCAAGCGGAACATGATTGTCCTGTGGTGTAAGCGTGTCGTTGAGCCATGCGAGCACGTCGGGTGTGTCATCTAGCTCCTGCACGAGCACAGACGCTGATGTGGACGCCATGGTACGGCGCTAGAGTTTGTGCCTATGGTTGTTTGCTTCGTGCGAGAAGATCTGACAGAAAGGTCATCACAATATCAGTTAGTAAGTTTGTGAAGCTGAAGCGCCGGAGCCCACTTTCTACGAACACACAAGGATAGTGAAAGACTCCAGTCAAGGCTGTATAACAGGTTGGTACAAGTTGCAATTGCAGTTGTGTAACGTCCAAGTCAACGAAGACAGTTCCAAAAACATAAATAGCGGGGGATTGGATGATTGACTACAGAAGCTAACGTACAAATTGGTTAAACATGATGTGATGAAGAACGGAATAAAAAGGACATCTCCCCCAACCACACTTCAAATGAAGCTCGAGACAGATTAAAAGGATCAAGTATCAAAAACGCTAATGAACCCCATTCGCAGCTACATTCACCCTACCTTCCCGCAAATGCTGCGCCGTGCGCTCAGCAGCCGCGTCATATACGTACTGCGTAGGCTGTCTTCGAGGCCACATCGCATTAGCATGATCCCCACCCCGTGCATCCTCATCCGAGTCCGGTGCAACCGATTCGCGTCTCGGTTCGTAGTACAAGTCACTCGAATCGTGTTGTTCTATATCGACAACACATCAGCAAACCACAATTTTGCCATCAACTGTAACGCACCATCGTCGACTTCTTCCATGACCCTCCTCTTCCCGAGCGCTTTCGCGCTTGGTCGAATCGGGGACAAAACCTCTTCTTCATCGGCATCGGTTTCGTCCATATGTAACCGGTCCAAAGTACCACCCATACTTTCTAGCGAGTTCCCCCTTGATGGACGCACGAGACCACCCCTATCTGGCGAGGGCGGACGCGACGGGAATGCAGGCGAACGAGGTCCCATGGGTGGAGGCGGCGGTGCGAGCAGTGTTGGTGTGCTCATGGACTGTGGAGGCGATCCATAGTGTGAGTGGGCAGGGGAGAGTGCGGGAGGGACCCGAGGAAGGGGGTGGGTATGTGAGGGAACGACGGGAGGAAGATTGTGTTGGCGGGGCGAAGCAGGTGGTGATGGCATCGGAGATGGCGTGCGCGAGGAGCCGCCTCCATGATCATGTTGAGATTCTCCGAGGTACTCATTTTCCATGTGCTATACCAAACGTCAGCCTCGGTCAGGAGGTACAGGGAAGAAAATGAAATAAAAATTGACAGAGTACATGGAAGATATAATGACTGGGCCAGCAAAAAAAAGGAACACTCACTCTTCGGTCCATCTTCACATCCCACCTACTAATCTCAACAGCCACCCGTTCCTCTGCGACCCGCATAACATCATCATATATACTCAACGCCCCAAACAACGCCTCATTCGCGTCAAGCAACGCGGCAAGAAGCTGTTCCTCCAAAGTCTGTTCTTCTCCATCTGCATTGTAAAATTTACCCTCCATGCCACTGAATTGGACATCAGGCTGCGATTTCGTACGTCCATTTCCTTCTGCATTCCTTTCTCGATCACCGCGTGACCGTTCGGCGCCTGCAGATGCCCACGGAATTTGGGTATATATGAGTTCTTGCGACCCGCGGCATTTTGTCAAAAATTCCTGTGGACCGGTCAGATTGATATCAACAGGATGGGGGCAGGAGAGTCATGATGCCACGCAAAGGCGATGTGGCAGACTGACAAAATCGAGATTAGAGGTCAACTGATAAATCTCACGCACCGGTATTAGGCTCCCATCTATCTGCTCCGGTTTCGCGTATGCAAGCATTTCGGTAAGGACAGTCGCATTTCCTTTCGCGATTTTGCATTCCTGGAATAAGCGTTTCATGTCCTCTTCAGGAGGAATGACACCACGCTGGTGGAGACTCTTCCTCGACGGCCGCTATTTGCGACAAGACATCATCAAGACAAACCGCGAGTAACAAATAGAGCAAGAGAATTGATCAGAGTACCATCATAAACCACAATCCAAAAAAGGCACTGACCTCCTCTATTGGCGGACGCGTAGGAACTATAGGGGGGCTAAACATAGCATCGTCGGTGTCGAACGGAATCCCCACATCAGGCTTATCAGCAGGTTTCAATCGCATCCATAGGGCACGGAAACCGTCCCTATCACGGTCGCGATCTTTTAGCGAAAAAGGCGATGGTTCAGACTTGGGTGAGGGGTGGGGACCTGCGAAGAAGAACCGGCAAGAGGGCGGGTCAGTATCGCGAAAAGAACGCAGGTTCGGATGAGGATATGACTCAGAACCGATGGAGATGGGTTCACAAAAGGGGAATCGTGGAGTAAAAAAGTAAACGTTATTGCGAAAGATGCTCGGTAAAGGGGGATAACTGATAATAAATTTAGGAAATCGATGAACACGTACGTGAACCAGTGATGAATGCGGCAGCTGCGAGCACCTCCATCAGTCGTTCTCTGACGACAGGACTCGTTCTTGAGCTTGTTAGCACGTCCTCGAGGGTGTCAATAAATTTACGGGAGCTGATCTGAGTAAGAAAGATATCGGACGCGTTGCGGAGCATTATTGCCCATAACTATGCAAAAAGTGATGCAAATTGAACAAAGAATGCACAAGCATGCATTTCACAAGGTGAGAGATCAAAGACAAAGCAACAAGACGGGTAGTGCTCACCCTAGCAGCCGATAATTGAGATTTAGGCTCTGCATATCTGTATCCAAAGTACCCTGTCAAAGGAATAGAAAGTAAAGTTCGGCGATGAAACGCACTTGAATTCCCTTCTAAGGGCTTTCATAGCCTCCTTGGCATTCGCTTCAGTAGCAGAAGCGCGGTCGGAGACCTCAAGCACGAGCGCCCAGTCCTCCGATGAGGTCGCCGTAAGGTACCCTACACCAATATCAATTCCCGCACCATCAAAGACACGGTATCGGCTGAATTGACGCACCGATCATGCGCGTAAGCTCTGAGGGATTATCTTCCTCACGCCAAAGGCGCTCTCGACCCTCTTTGTCCTTTTCTCTTTCCTTTTCCTTTTCCTTCTCACGAGTTTCACGCTCTTTGTCACGTCCGCGCTCCTTGTCTTTGTCCCTGTCCCTGTCCCGGATAATCCCGTCCCAGAAACTCTTCCTCTCCTTCTTCTCTGCCCTGTCCCTGTGATCCATTGGAAAAGAATCGTCTGGCATTTCGTGGACATGGTGAGGGTGAGTATGTTGCATGGCATGCTCCAGATGTGGATCAAGGGACTTCAGTATACCAAGTGCAGCAGGCGCAGGCTGTGCCTTATGGATCTTACGTCCGTCTCTCCGCACGGTATGGGCTGGGTTTGGGTTAGTCTGGGGAATGGGCGTGGGCGTAGGTGTGGTAGTAGTGTGACTGGTAACGCTGTATGGGCTGCTAGAACGCGCGGGTAAGACCACAGGTGAAATTGAAGCTAAGGAAGATGAGCGGCTCGGTGACATCGGAGGCACAGCAAACTGAGGGTAAGGGCTAGAAGGGACAGGGGGCTCAGATAGCATATCCCAGTCACGGTGGTCCTCTGAGGGCCGTTTTTGGCGTACAAGTGGTGCGTCCTATACATATGCATCAAAATTCGGGTTAGTGATAAAGCAAATTATGACATAGATGATTGCTGCCAAAAGTTAAGTGAGAGATCAAGACTTACATCGTCGATGACCACATCAACGTCTCTGTGCGAAGTTACCTTCTGCTGCTTCACTTTGTCGCGCCCAAAAAGTTTCTTCATTGGTATGATAGATAGAAAGAAAAGAGTAGATGGATGAGGGACTACAAGCAGTCTGGCAGTCACTGACACACGAGGCTGTGTATCACAGCTACTGCTGCCATCACGTGACAAGTCATATCCTGCGTCGCGACTGCCGCGTTCAACTCAAACCCCGGCACCGTCGGTCAATGCAGTCTCATGCACAGCCAGCCGATCTATCAGTGATTGTAATGCAAGCGATGTAAATGACTTTGTAGCAAGGTCACTATCTAATATCAATATCATGGCGCTTGTGGCCGTGTACAGCCCATAGATATACACTTTAATGCACCGTGATG